>JAQLOL010032184.1:0-17933 GCA_029783665.1 Naso thynnoides
TTTGGGCGTCTCGCACTGCTGCCGCTGCTGTCCAGGATGGCGAAGTGACGAAACTTGCAATGCACCTTGCCTCGCGATGCATTTAAAGGTGAGGAGAGGAGCTCCTTTGATTGGTGAAGATCTGAATCGGCGGTGTAAATCCCTCGTGATGCCTTTCTCTCCTCCTCCTTTCTCCCTCACGCCTTCTCTCCTCCGTCCTTCCCACTTGCGCCGGTAGGAGGGACAGGCGGAGTGCCTGCACCGGGCTGCACCGGGCTGTGCCAGACTGCGCCGTGCACGAAACTTGCAAATGCACCTGGACACACCCCGTTGGCGCGGCGCACCTGCGCCTAGACTGCGCCCGGTCTACGAACCTAGGGCCCTGGGTGTGCATCAGAAAAATATGGGTGCGCTACGTTTGTTTTTTTTCTACAACATCGAGTAGGCTAGCTAGACATCAGTGTACCTTCATAAAAATATAACCACACACTAAACTCCATAGAGCTCCCTGCAGGCAGGGTTTGCCGATACGCCAAATTAATCCAACAGTCCATCACCTGCTGATTGCCAATATATCATTAACCGTGCAGTTGGAGGAGTCTCCTCCACACACCTCATTTTCAGCAAATGCAATAATGGAGGAGCTTGTTGCAATGAAGAAAAGTCTACAAAATCACCTGTTTGGGATTATTTTGGATTTAAACCGGACACAACCGACAAGTTTAATTATTTGTTGCCAACAGAGATGATTTGTAGCCCCTGTTGAGTCACCTTGAGCTCCCGTTAATGCTTTCAAGAGATTAAACTAAATAAATAATGCACAATAAAAGCCGCTTAGCTAGCTCAATCCTGTTACAACTAAATATCTACTGAAGAAATATTTACTATTATACCATGGACATCCACCAACTTAGCATGTTTAATTGAATTAATAGAGCTGTGTCTCTGCTTACCTGCACAGCTGAACATTTCTATAACTTCAGGGCAATGAAAAGTGAAGGGGTAGGCCAGCTGAAGAAAGATCGATGTAGCCCAATCATTTTCGTAATTCAGAACCCACTTGTATCTAAAGAAGTGTTGTGATCACCATCCGTACATGTTGGTATTTAAAAACATTTTCACTGCACTCACGGTGTGGACGCAGCTGTTACCAGGCGGTCTAGCAGCAATCAAGCAGTGTCACAAGTTATTTTCACTAAAGACAGTTCAACAAATAATAAAATTAACAAGTAGGCAAGTATTATTAGGCAATTATGGCATTAGTTTAGAAATAAACATTTAATAAGTCTACAAAAATGTATGCATATTTTTTGGGTGTGCCAGCTGCCTGTTTGGGTGGCACAGGCACATCCATGGCTACATCACAGCCTCAAACAAGTTATGTCATGGTCTTTTTCAAACAATATAAACTAAAAATATTAGCAAATTGTTTGTAAAAGTTTGGCACAAAAAGTCTGAAAGTTACAATTGAAGTGTCTACTGTTGTCATGGCAACCATTATTAATAGTGCCCTTCACAGTCGAGCTCTTAGTTTTTAGTGTGCACAATATAGTGCTTTCATTTCACCACAGTAGTACAATCCAGGACAGCTGCTGTGCACTTAAATGGCAAAAACAGTCCGAGGTTAATATTACTAAATTACATTTGACCACGACTGTCACCTGCCATCATTTGAACTGACTTCAATTCAGTTGGATTTTAACTGATGCACTTGCTGTCATATCTTGTTCACAGTAACTCTGTGGTTGGAAAACCAGCAAACATCCTGACAACAGACAAAAAACAAAATAAAACAAAAAACTTCCTGGCAAGCTTATCTCAACCAAAATCCCCACTAAGGCTGTTTTTCTCACGAAAGGTAACTTGACATAGACTCAGTAAATTATGTTGCTTAGTCTGTAAAAGTCTTGCAATACCAGACAACTGGAGATCTCCACCTACCGATTGTCTGGGGACATCAAAATGCAAGGTAGCTGCTGGGACAGCGGTGAGAACTGCCGCTAACAAAGAAATGCCCCTTATATTTTTGAAAAGGAGACGCCTTTCCGGAAACATTGCGCTCCCCCTCTCTCCTCCGTGGGGAAACAGAGTAGAGATATTACAAATCAACACGGAGAGAACTTTTTAAAACATTGAAAATGGATCCCCAGGACAATGTTAGATTATTTGATTGTTTTTTCGTATGTGTGCTCAGTCCACAAGATTGGTGCAACTAAGGATTTACAGCGACTTTGTTTAAAACTATTAATCCAGGACAATAAAGACGTGTTGGCTTGTTTACCCACTGGTTACAGGAAAAGTTTCATCTATCAAGCCTGGCCCACCATCTGCACAGGGACAGAAATCTATGATGGTGATCATATGCACTTCATTGTCGATAATGACAGAGCAGGTACAGTTTTTGAAAGCAAAGGGCATTCCTGCTGTATACGCGGAACAAAGCGAGGACATCGATGACTGGATTGCCACCTGTGATTTCTCCCTTGTATTTGTTACACCTGAAACTTTTGTTGGTCAAGCCAAGTGGAGACAGCTTCTACAGACACCGTTGTTGTGGGAAGGGCTAGTCGGAGTGGCTGTTGACGAAGTACGCACTGTATTACAATGGTAAGTTTTAAACCATAAATAATTTGTCCCCCTCCACTCAAAAAAATTGCTTTTTTTGTTCTTTACAGTTGAATGTTTGAGCTTGATTTTGCAGAATGATGTAACAAATGAATCATGTCCTGATAAAAGATTGATTGTTTTAACCGATGAAAAAGTTTCGCCGCAAACGTAACAAACAAACATCAACAAACACTGAGCGAGTTTTCTTGGGTGACCGTGACTGAGCCATCCCATAGTACACGTGTTGCTGGTTGGACAGTGTTTACGAGCACAAGGCTTCAGCAAGTCACCGCCCCCAACATGAGAGACCACCCTACAGACTCAGGACTGGTTCTGCAATGCGAGTTTTTTGGGTTTTTTTTTAAAAAAAACTTTGTCTCCACCCAGTTCGGCAACGAAAGCTGGGGACATGTCGTCAGTCTCTAGTTAAGTGAAGCGTCTAGAGCAGGGGTGTCAAATGTATGGCCGGCTGGCCAGATACAGCCCGCCAGGGGATTCAATCCGGCCTGTTGGATGATTTTGAAAAGTGTGAATATTGAAAAAGAAGAAAAAAAAACAATTTCACAATGGAGTGTACCTCTCCAGTCTGTCCACTGGAGGGCACTGTCCTAGTGAGAGTGTGGAAATCCCTTACCCCAGTGTGACAACTCTCAAGCTTCATGATAAAACAAGACTTCAAGGTAGTTAATTGTAGCAGGTGGGAGCCGCCAGTGGAGTGTCGGGTTTTTCAAGAAAAATTGACCACTTCCTATCTTTTCACAGAGGTAAATGGGAAACCAGTGTGCTTGGTGTGTTCACGGCACATTTCAGTGCCGAAAAAGTTCAAACCTTAAATGCCACTATCAGGCTAATCATGTCGAGAATTACAATAACTTCCAAGAACAACGGAGAGCAGAGAAGATACAAGAGCTGCTGACCGGTTTGAAGAAACAACAGGCAGTTTTGAGCCGTAGTTGAGAGGTGAGCGATGCAGCCGTGACAGCTAGCTACATTATTACTAACAAAATAGTGTCTGCTTTTGCCAACATCAGCCTGACAGGAAACACTGTGGCAGAAAGGATTATAGAGCTTGCTGGAGATGTGGACCAGCAACTTGTGGACAAAATTAAGACATTTGTGTCATTTTTGGTTGCAATTGCTGAAAGCACAGACATTACTGACGTCGCTCAGTTGGTTATTTTTTGGCCATGGCTTTGATTGTGACTGAGGAGTTTATTTAGCTAGTGCCGATGACTGACACTACAACAACAGATGACAATTTCAGTTTCCTTGTTGGAGCGCTGAACATGTCAGCGTGGACTGGGCTCGCGCTGTCAGCCTGGAGACAGACGGTGCGCCATCCATGATCGGGAAAAAGGCTGGTGTGGTGCCGAGATTAAGAAAGGAGGTTTGTGCTGCAAATGGAGGAAATAATTTTTGGACAAATGATGACGCTGTGCATTTTCCCCATCTCAGGAGTGTGCGTGCGACCGGAGTTGAGACTGGTATGTATTGATACAAAGACAGATCATGGGACTGATGCGGGAGTTTCAGCAATGACTCAAGGTGTTTTGTGAACTTGAGACCAAGTTCACAGTTTTCCACTCACCATTCACACTCAAGGCTTCAGATCTGCTGGTGGTCATCCAACTTGAGGTAACTGACTTGCAGTGTGATTCAGATTTAATGGACATTTTTGTGTCCCCAAGCCTAGACACATTTTCTCAATATCTCTTACCCAGCTATTAAAGTTCTCCATCGCTATGACGGATTTCCATCTATTGGAAAAATGAAAGGGGGAAAAAAAACCCAAATAGTTCCATGTGTCTTTTGTTGTGATACTGTTTAGGCTATTCAATCTCACATATTCAGGCATTAAATTGACGCTTTCAACCAATAAAGCTTTATTTTTATTTATTTATTTATTTTTTGCACATACAGTGATAGTGAGATTAATAATGTTGAGCAACTGGGACATAATAATTGAATTTTGAAAAGATTTTCAGTATGTATTTTTACCTAAAATACACTGAAAGAAAAGGAATCATTTGTTGATGTTGTTATTTATTGGTTATTATGCTATGGGGGTTTTTTTTGGCCTGGCCCTTCAGAGGTAAAGCTGGACTGCATGTGGACCCTGGACTAAAATGAGTTAGAGACCCCTGGTCTAGAGACTGACTTATGAGTCTAAGTCTGTAACGTAGCTGTAATAAAAATCCAAACTGTTATGTGCGTTAGCTAATTGAAATAATAACAAAAGTGATCCGTATTATTAAAGTTATATCGATTGAATTATGGTGATATCTGTACAGAGCCTCATAGGCAGCGCAGTTCTTCTGTGCAGTCAAAACATGAATCTCAACCTTAACTGTTACATTCAAACAAACTAACATAGCAACTACTATTATTTGTAAGATTTGATTTGTTTCAGGGAATTATTCCACAGTGCACACTCCAGATGCATTTCATTACGATTATTAGAGAGCCGCACAGGTCAGTTCATCAGTTAATTTTCTCTCAGGGGTGACGACACAAGAGTCGGGCTTCTGCTGCAGATGCCCAGCTGGTCTCAACCGTTGAGCTGCCGCTCTTTACAAGTCCCAAAACATCACAACGGATTTAAAATCAGATGTTAGCTGGATAAACTGAAAACATACTGGGATTCTATGTAGTTACATTCTTGCTTAAAATAATTTAAAAAAAAAAAACTTACTGAAGTGATAGTCTATTTACAATCCTAGGGTGAAACTTACAAAACAATTTCTTCCCGCCTGCTCCGCTAGGCTATTGTCCCTGCCCCTTTCCATTACGTAGGCAAGATGGCGAGTGTTCTTTTATGCTGCTATAGAATTGGGTGGCGAATTAATTTCGAGCTGTGATTTAACTTTAGCTGCTACACGGTGTTAAACTGTTTTAATGCACACCTGTCAGCCAGTCAGGAAAGGGTATTCACAAAGACCATGACGCAATTTATAGATAATGCATCACTTGCATTTTGAAACAAAATGTATTTAACTAACTGAGTAAATTGGTGGATGACGGTGATGTAACAATACCAGGAGTAACACTTCATAGATGAGGGATTTAGTGTGGCTTTCTGGCACTGGAGGTGAGTGGAATTGAAGAATGACTCAGGAGTCAGTAGTCCGTGCAAAAAAAAGGGCAGTGGTTATAACCAAAAATCACAAGCAAACAGATGGAAAAGCAAAAGTCCCGGGAAAATTAACAAAGGACAAAGAAAAAAAAAGCTAATTGATAGACCACAGCCTCACATCAAGCTGCTGACAACAACTCTCCCACAATCTAAATCTCAGTGACTTTATATAGGCTACTGCACCTGGTCCCTCCCTAATGGACTAAACCACTACGGGGTGAAGGAAACCGGAAAGAGAAATCTCATCTACCATTAATCTGCTCAGAAACACAATAAACATTCAAATGTGCAAATAAATATTTAAATATCATTTATGTTTTACAGTGAATTCAAACATCTTTAGGGAACCTTTTCTCCTAAGAATGAATATTGCTTCCTTCCCCTTCACAACCCAACAGTGTCTGATCACCAAGAGAAGGAAAAGACTTCTCAGCTTCCCTCTTCTGCCCTGATTGGCATTAGCCACCAACACACTGGTAAAAGGGAAAATAACAGTTAGCAAAAATCATAGGAAATTAAACCAAAGATGGTACTCATTACATTAACAAACACATAAACCTAATGAACTAACTAGACACAGGTGGCCTGACTGAGCCTCGTCTCAGTGATTGCTTCAGGAACTGTGGGGAATCTGGGCATGTGAAAAGGTATGGGAGAATGAACCTTTTCACAGGTGATATCTGTTTGTTGAATTTGTTTTACCCTAGTCACTCCAAAAATGTATTGGGACTTTACAAAACGTGTCAGTTTAATTTCAATCGATATTCTACGTGTTAATAGGTTCTTTAAAATAACCTGATTATAAAACAATTTGGGCCCTATCTTACACTTGACTGTGGCACAAGGCACAAACGCCAAGTGCAAAGGTTTTAATTAATTTAAGCAGTGTAAAACTCCACACTCCACCTTTGGCGTTTCCTGCCAGAAGAAAAAACTGTGGCTCCTCCCCTGCGCTACTGGTGCACAGCAGATACTCCTGTCAGCTATTCACAATCACCTCATTAATCAATGGGTTTGTGTTTGGCCGAAGATGCAATAACTAATCAGAAAGTCTGCTCTCATTACTTGTAAGATGAGGTGCACGCATGGCGCAAACACTGGCAGGATTACCAGGTGCAAAGAGAAAAGACTGTCAAGTCACGAGACAGGTCTGCTGGCTCAATTAGTCAGAGGGTGAGTATGCGCGATGAAATGGCAGGGCTCCTTCAAAACGATTAAAAAAAAAAAAGTGGTTTGAAAGAGCAGCTATCATTACCTCGTCTTCTGACATCACCAGGACAGCTGCACAATGCATTCCCAGTAAAATTGGGAGGAAACACAATGAAAAGAATCTTGCTAAAGCTAGATAAGCAGGCTCTGACAGAAGTAGAAATAGTTTTACTCTAGCAACTGATCTGTTAAGGACGAGCACTGTGATCCCGTACCATCTACTCAGATAAATTAGACTTTATACTTACAGTCATTTCTAATTCATTATTAGTGTGAATAATTTTAGAGGTACAAAATTCACTCACAAATACCACGGTGTTTACTTGAATATTATCACTTTATTTTCAATGACCTGATTTCACTTACACACAGGGAGAGAGGGAGAGAAAAAAACTCATGTGACTCTCCTCTCCTGTCCTGTGTATGTTCTCTTCTTCTCTGTAAAATATTCAGCAGACACAGACATTAAAAATGTGGTGTATGGTGTTGACACGACTGTCTGTGGGTCACTTTCAGGTGTGTTTTTGCAGACAACCACCAGCATGTTCTGGCAACACACAAAGAAAGATGAAAAGCCATTAATTAATAATGAAACATAATATAGAACATTCTGTTCTACAACAGTATGCGTAACTGTGGAGACAAAACGCGCCCTATCTTACACAGGCATGCCTAGCAAAGTCTTTGCACTTCCTGTTTAGACAAGGATTTTTCTGGTCTAAATTCAGCATGTTCTGACCTTTTTGTACCAGGCGCAAGATAGCAAATGCGCTTAGACACGTCTTCATTCTCTGTTCACTTTCAAACCTCCCGCCCACTGGCACACAAACACAGTGCAAGAACATTTGCTATCTTATGCACGAGGCAAAAATCGTGTCCGCGCCTGGGCGAAGATAGCAATGACACGTGCACTATGAGTGCACCAGCTTTGTGCCGGGCCTAAGATTGGCCCTATATAACTGAGAGAATTTTTTTTTTTTTAAATGGCTGTTGACAGTATTTTCTGATGTAGGAATTGATTAAAAAAAGAAAAAAAAACTTTTCCAAAACCTCTGATTCTAATATGTTAACAAATTGAAACAAGAATTTTAAATCTGACTTTATCCAGTGTTCAGATTTCTGTTCTCAAAATGTATGCACTTATGGCATATTTAATTATAGACCCTTGCATGAAATTGATTTAACATCTTAGAAAACTAGTAATAAAAGAAATGATTGTTTAACATAAGTAAACAATGAATAAGTTTCATGGTATAAGCAATACATTATATACAATAAGCACAAAATAAAAGGCTGTGGGAGCAAAAAGAATTTGCAAACAGAGATGCACTGGAAACTCTCTACTGGCCCCACAATGAACATCTCAGTGTTAACAGACTAGTTGACTATGACAGAGTACCCATGACCCAATTGATCATTACAGCTCTTTACTAAAGGAAGAGCACGGCTGTGGTGTTGTAGACCTTGAAGAAGAGATGAGAGTGTGGTATCAGAAATTTTAACAGGGTAGCTGGCTCATTTTTAACAGCTCCTGCACTGTCACACTGTGTAACAACAACTAAAGGAGCTAAAACACTTCCTCAAGTGGGACACGAGTCTGACTAAAGTTTCGGAAAAGAAGCCACTCATAGCAGCACTGCAGCTTTTCAGATTAAAATAGTTGAAAGGTGCTAACAAGGTACTTCTATATTAAAACAGTGTTGAGCACAGACTCTCTGAGGGGCAGAGGTAGTTTTAGAGACAGGTTCCCAGTAGGAGAATCTCACTTGTGTAGCATTTGGTCAGATATTAACGCTAGCATTGGAGTTCCGTTCATTGAAGGTATACATCAGCCAATGACTGCTGTCAATATCACAACGCAGATATTAGGGCATCAGACAGGCAAATACACAGGACAGAACATAATGAGAAATAATATAGTTCTATCCTCTCTTAACAAATTCATATATCATGTAATATAGCCCTACTATGGTGACAAAGACAGTAATGCCTGGGACATATCCTGCGTCTGTGTCGACAGCATGTCTGCTCATTTTTTCGGCGCCCATTAAAACAGATTAGAGCAGCCACACGGCACGCAGGAGAAGCACAGCAGTGACGCAAGGAAATCGGCGAGACGGGTGCAGTTCTCTGCTAAAATAGATGCAAAAATATCCCATTAGCAGTCAAACTAACATCATACCAGTAACATTTAGTGTACTTTCAACATTTCAGATGTCTTTCAAAATAAAACCTCTTACAAGTGTGTATGTGCAAAGAGTCCCTTCATTCAAAAATGTATTTGTGAAATATTTAAAGAATCTTGTTGTGTAGCAACATGGTTTGACAAAGTCTGCTGGAATGTAGAAGAAGCACAGCTGTGCACAGGCATCGGAAAGTTTTTGTGAAACAAATTTTTTCATTTGGGAGACATGCCCTGTCTTCTCTTACATATATTACTATTCTGCTCAAAAAGAGCAAAAGTAACTCAATGCAGCGCACACAATATGTCAATGCAGATTACTCCATTAATCGGCAGAATAATAGAATACTGGATCACAGAAATATTCAATTACTGCAGCCCTAAACCGCACTGAACTGCTGGAAAAAGTTGCAGCATTTGGCAATTTCTATTTAGAGACAAGATTACATGAACAAACTCCTAATACCACTTGAGTTTGGTAAGAAAAGCACTATAATGGAAAATCTCACAGTTATTCATATGAAGCCAGTGTATCAGTTAACAGAGGCAGCAGAGGGACACAGCTCATTTGTCACGTAATAAGCCAAGTATTCTGCTGCAGTCGATGTGCATTTAAAAAAAACAAACAAAAAAAAAAAAACCCAACATAAATCCTTGTTCAGAAAAAAAAGATATTAAAATCATATGCAAGAAATATCATGCACCAGCTGTTTCACTTAATAACATTAGCATCTGTTTCAACAGCTCATATCAGTCAAACTTTCACACATGCAGAGAAGAAAACAGGACAGCAGGCAGGAGAAAGAAGAGAAGATTCAGATACGAGCTGTGTTTTGCGTGTGTGCGCACGCGTGTGTGTGTGTGTGTGTGTGTGTGTGTGTGTGAATCCCCTTAGGACTTTATTTTGTTGGATTTTTTCTGTGTAGGCAGCCAGTGCTCCGAGTTGAGAGATTTTTATTTGGATCCCATCTGAACGCCTTCACAGACTATTGTACAGTATATGCAGGAAATCACATGGGAATTGCAAACAGCAGGCGCAGAAATGTGATATTATACACACACATGCATCGGCACCCACATTACAAGAACATCACATAATTAGCTTAGATATCAGGTCCAAGCTATGCTCACGCTATTATGCTATCAGGCTGCTGTACTCAGAGCTTCCTCCCCCTACTGGACTACTGATTTTAACAGCACCACCTGTTTTTTATGTCCATTTATTATATTTACTATTGTTTTTTTCTATTTATTATATATACTATGAACTTCTATGAGAGAGAGATCTCTTTTTATATTTATTTATTACAGTTTTACTTGTATTTGCTCTACTTGATTGTGAAGGCTTTGTTGTTTCTGTTTCTGAAGGAATGACAGTAAAGTACTTGACTTGATATTAAGTGAAAGTGAGGAAAAAAGGGAAAGACTTGGTTACCATTAAAGTACTTTTTTTCCCTTTTTTTTAAATCAAATTGAGTTTCAGGGACACACAGGGATCTAAAAAAGTATTTTTATGGTCACTTAAAAGGTTTCTTTGATTCTTGAAATTCGTGTTCCTGGTTTTTAATCATGCTGGAATTCCTATTGGCATGCATGTCATGAAGGGCTGTGTAAATCTTGTTTCCATTGGTCAATGCCTCAAATCACATTTTCTTTAAGTTCTTTCCCCTTTCATGGACTAACTCTCCTGTTTATTCAGATCCTGGCCTGCAGTAGCATCTGTGTTACTGCCGTTTCCCATCACCTTGTCTTTTGCTTCCTCTCCCTACCTGTCTACAGCAGAAAGGTAGAAGTGTGATCCTTGTCCTCCAGTCAAATCTCATGAGACATGAGCTTGCTCAATTCTTTGGCAGCCTCACTCATTACTCTTACGTCCTATAAAAAAAACCCTCCTATGGTCCCGGTCATCTCAAGAGGTCTTTAAGGACTTGCATTATTCTCCACAGCCCCTGTCCTCACCCTTCCTGAGTCCTCACACCAGTTTGTGGTCGAGGTTAATGCATGTCAAAAGGAGAATACGGGGTGCCTCAGAAGTCTCTTATTTGTTGTTTCCTTGCTCTCCGATCCTCGCTTAAACAGGAAGGGGTTTTGGCGACGCCATCTTGCAGACCATCCCAAAGCTCTCATTTATGCACTGAGAAGTAAGGATCAAGGAATGAGGAGCAATGATCGAGGAACGATGAGCAAGGATATACAAGTCTATCCGGTGGAAGTCTCCCAGCTCAACACCTAGTTCCTAAACTCTCTGATGTTTGAATGAAGTTTATATAAACAGTTTATATATCTACAACTTATTCTATGCCGTAAACCAGTGCTCTTCTGGGATGTGTGTGACTTATTCGTCAAAACGACAGTGTTCCGTTGTTTCAGATATCGGAACTCATGTCTCATGAATTGTTTGCCCTTTGTTATGACAGTAACAACGCAGCGTTCATGTGGCTGCCACATGCTCAGCTGTTCATGTCAAGAGACAAACTGTGACTGATATAAACTACGAGAGTCAACCATATGAATGACCACCTCTTCACAGGAAAGAGGCAAACTGCCAAGAAAGCCTGGAGGTGAGTTTGTAAGCTTACATCTGATCACTCAATGCTGTTTGTGCTCACCAGCAAAAGAGCCTGTGCTGTGTGGTCGCAAATGTCATGTAACCAGTGTTTGCCATCATTATGTATGTAAAAATAAATAATATAAATCCCACTTCTGAAATCGCAGAACAACTTCCTGTACTGAAATAACTGAACACAAATAGCCTACTGTGTGTCTGGTAGCCATCAGGCTGATGGGGATGGAGGGAAAAATAAGTTGCACCTCTGCTTGTTGTAGGACATGCATCACATCGCAGTGGTTTCAGTGGGTCAATATCCAACTGACAAGTTGCTCATTTAATATCTTCCGGGAACTCAAGAATCCTCCTACGGGGACGGGGACAGACAGTTGGGAGGCCATGGCAGCCACTTGGCCATGGCTCTCCCTCAAGCATAAGGCCAGTGGGGAGTGGCCATCCATACAGCCGTCAGTTCTGATGGACTCGTGTTGGGGAGAAGTGTGAGCCTGTGGCTGAAGTGGCCTCTCACTTAGAGCTCGGGCTGCTGTTTGTAGCCAGGCATGTGAGGAGGAAAAGGAGGAAGAAGACCCCACACATCCTCGCACAAGTAGCGGCACCCAGGCAACTGATGAGCCCTTCATCCCCGTCTGCCTTCAAGATGAGGTTGGAATGGAGCCATCCTACAATTTCTGAGAGAAGAAGCAGTAGGAGGACCGCAGATTTGAGGCCACTCAAGGAACACAGAATGTTTTTTAGATTTATTGGAACGGTTGGTTAAAAAATAATTTCTCATTTTTTTCAAATATTTGTTTTTGTAATTAAATTTCTTTATTACATTTAAGCCCATTGGCAACTGCCTGAGTGTGCCTATTTCATACTGGTCAGCGACACAAGACAAACGAGCTGCTACATATAAACTCAGGGATTCAATTTTTTTGCCTACATGTGCATTAAAAAGAGAGCAATCACTCAACACATTGCACTTTAAACTGTGCCTTTCTACATTTAGTACCAGGCAGGCAGCACATTCCATTATAATTATCTTTTCCATTGTATGTACATGTAGCGAAAAAAAACACTATGTGTTCAACATTAATAAGACAAGCCTATTAATATTGAAGAGTGATCAAATTTGATTCGCCTAGTTCAGACAGAAAAGTTAGTTGGGTGCCACCTCGGAGTTCTCCAGTTAACGTTATCATTAATATGGGAGGAAATTAATGATGTGTAATATGAATGAAAGTGGATGAGAGGAGGAGGTGAAGTTCAGTGCGCAGCTCTCCCACAGGTTGAATGTCTTCCAAGCGGTGGAAAAGCCGTCGTGTGGTTCTGAATGGCCGAACCGCAATCGGTTCTGATGGGTTCTTGCTCTCTCCGGTGCTTACGGCAGACGTCTGTTGACTCTTTTTAAGAGAAGTGGTTCTCCTCAGGATGCTTAAAAATGCAGTTGCAGCTTTCTCTTGGGTGATGCTCAAAAATCGAACTTTAATAGTCTTTAAAAAGTTACAGTTTAAATCGCGTGGTAAACTGACAAAAATGTTTCAAAGTTTTCTTTAAGAAAAATAGTAAAATGTAATTCTGCTTAAAAAATTAGCTTGGCTGCAATGATAGAACTTCTTGATGTTCGTTCAACTTAAAAAAACTTGTTGCAAAAATTAACGATCTTCCGACAAAAAGAAGTTACACAAAAGGACAAAGAGAAGACACACTAAACTTATTCTAAACTCACTGTAAACTCTAATTTTACTAAGCGCGTTCAGTTAAATTAAGAATGAACGGTGTGGCCTGCACACAGTGGAGAACTTAAGGGTGTCTGTCAGATGAGAGGGAGAGAGAGAGGAAAGAGGTTTTTTCCTCTTTCCTCTCTCTTTTGAAAAAAAGTGCAAAAAGCTATGTCGCGTAGGTATTTAAAGCGCCCTAGCTGATACGGCCCCTGAAGGTTCTGAAGGCCAATGAGAGGTTGGCGTATGTCTGATGTACAACATGATAAGAATCTCTTCGTCGTCAGAGCAGAGTATTCGTGCAGTTATGAGAGAAAAGGATGTTAACTTAAAAAATGAGGTTTTGCACGTAAATAATTACTCTTTTTCACCGTGTACCACCAACATACATGAAATATTCAAGGTGTGATAAATAATAACATTTATACCTAAATAGATGGGCTAAAGACATTTTAAGACACAAAGCATTCATTACTTCTGCTGTGATGGAAACATGATGTGATTACTCAAACTGTTGTTCAGACTTATATCAAAATGAAACATGTAGGAACTTTAAAAGGAACAAAGTCTTATACTGTGGATTCATCTAATATAAGAAAAATTGACAAACAAAAAAAGTTTCACCTATTCAAGATGTAAACCATAAAACTGTGGTGTTAACTTATTGTCAGACTTAGATGAGACTATATTAATGAGTAAACATTTGCCATGAAAGAAACACAATTATCTCTTCAAAGATGCATTGTAGAAAATGTAATTACGGGTTGAAAAGGGAATAAATTGTAAACTTGGTGATACCCCATTAGAAAGACAGGATTTTCTCTAATTCTAAATAAAAATATATTTGACAAGATTTTGTTACATAAAAGTGGATTAAACAATTATTTAATGATGGTTTTAACATTTCTGTAAGAATAGATCTGCAGAGACTCCCTGTGAGCTTAGGAGGAGGGGGAAAGGGTGATGGAAGACCTTTACTTCAGTCAGAATGTGATTAGGAGGGAGAAAGTCAATAATTTTATCAGAACCTTTTGTCTTCACGAAACAACAAGTTTGTCCTGTTATGGATAAATGGGGATACTTCCAGTTGCAGAACACAACATTTTGATGTTTCCTGGAAAAGACGTGTGTATGCAGGAACAGAAGGTTATGTGTAAGTTAATTGCTTCCAGATGTTTGAGGACAGAGAGAGGGACAGAGGATTTGTCCCCATGGCGACAAAACTTTTGGCCAATCAGGAAGGTCCAGCACAGAGTAATTTAAATCTTCTCCTGTTGTAAAGGTGTCAGTAGGGTGATTAACACACTTGTTTGTGCAGGAGAAGTTTCAACAGTGGAGGACTGTATGATCCAACCTAAGAGTCTCATGAATGATCCAGCTCATATAATTAAAAACTGTGTGACAGCATGTTGCTGACATGTTAAGAATTAAGTGCTTACACAATCAGAAAAGGCTGCAGTGTTTTTAAATATATAAAGCTCCACTTCTCTTTCCACAGTCATGGTCAAAAGGACAAAAGAGTGGCACAATTCAAACTAAAAGCTAAATTATGATTAGCAATCAAATTTAACTAACAAAAAGGCCTCAAGGCACACAGCTTACAGTGTGGTGACCTGTGTCCCAGGATCCATGTCCCTATTGTCTATAAATAATTATGTTCTAATATCTCTGCAGGGTGCACACGTGGAACAGAGAGCAACCCTGCCAGTCTGTCTCACAGGCCATGTCCACTTTGCATCCCCCTCACTGGACGTGGTGGAATGACACCAATGTCCCCAACATCCTCAGTGGTCTCAAGAATGTCTCCCTCTCTCAAGCCAATGTTATGTAGAACAGCGCAGGCTGTGATGACTGAGGGGACAAAGGTGTGGTCGACTTCCAGAGTCTTGAAGACTCATGATCTCCACCTTGTCCTCAACATGCTAAAGGCCCGCTCTACAAAGAAACAGGCCTTGGTGTGACGGTGGTTGAAGCAGCCCTGCACGCTCCCTCGCTGTGGTTCTTCATATGCAGTGATGATGGCTACAGGTATTGCCATGCAGGGGGAGCCACTATCCCCCACAAGAAAGTAACCTGCAGGGAGTGAGAAAGACAGAAATTGGCATGTCCTATTTACAGGTCTGGATGAAATCAGTGTTACGAAGTTGTCTCACCTTGGGAAGGATACAGGGCCTTTGTGTAGATCCTGCTGTTCTTCAGGGCTCTGGTGTCATAGACGGAGCCAGGATACCCAACAAAGGTGTTAATGAAGCAGCCCTTCCCATCACATACTGCCTGCAGCTGTATGAATGGGTTGAAGTAATCCTGGCCACAGAGCCCTGGGGGTGTCTTGATGGGGACATGGCAGCCGTCAACGGCACACACACTCTTGGAAAACACTGGACTGTTGGCCTGCAGTGTAAATTGCCGACCAACGACCTTGACCAATTCTGCCATTTTGATGGCAGAATCCTCATTAAAGTCTCCAGTGAGGTTCTTCTCAGCCTGTAGACAAGCATGAGGTCCTTCTGGCCATCAGAGTACACAGCAAGGACTGGCATATGAAGTTTGAAGGGTGCAAGGACAGGTGTTGCTTTACTCTACGACATTAATGGAACTGTGTGAGTTTACACATTTACTTATTACACATTTATTTATTCATGGAATGAAGAACAACATTTTTAGGCTATGATCTGTGTTTTCTTTTATATACCCACCTGCCAGGGGGATTGCATCTTTTGTGGTGAAGCTGATGTGTGCACTGTAGTGATGTTCAAGATGTATGATTGACAGTGTACAACTTTTACTGTGCTAGCTCTGTTGGTGGTGTAACACTAAGAAAGCTTTAGATATGAGTGATAATTACCTCCAGTTAAAAAAAATGGATTGCACACCACAGTCGTGCTCTCCTGCACCTGCGGTGTTCCTGCTGCTGCTGGAGCACGTTCCATATAATAATTATCGACGCAGTGTCCGTCATTTTTGTTTTGTGTTTAGAAATGTAGGTGAGTAATCTGGTCCTTATATTAATCTGTCCTTCTGAATTACCTTAATGACCTGACAAGATTCAGCTGGCATGAACACATGCAGCAGCTGATATGAATGACTTCGATGAATTTTCTCATCACAGTGGGGGTAAATAACACAGCAAGACAAGTATTAAGACTTATATCATGACCACTTGTGAGCAGGCAGCTTGTCCATTGGGAGGATATTAGCAATGTAAGAGCAAGTGATTAATGGAGTTATGAAAGGGGTTGTATCAGAGGGAATATAATCAATGTGATTGTAATGGCAGACATTTAGAAAAAAAAAAAAAAAAGTTACCTTCAATTACACAGTGTACTACAGTTCATAGATAATACGAGCTTGATAATATATATATGGAAATGTCATACTGGAAATTAGGGAGGATTGGAAAAACAGGGGCTCTACATAGAATTTGTAGTGTTTATGGAAATATATGCATGGGTGGTTATTTCCAAATCACTTGGCTTGAAAGAAAAATCACAGAAGACAGTGGCAGTGGTGATACACGCAAGTCACTTTCTGCAGCAAATCCAACTGCGTCTGCCTCATCATACAGGGACGTAACTTCATGTGACGCCGCTGAAAAAAGGACATCTCACTTCTCTTCAAATGTCTAATTTCCTTTCTCCTCACTTTGGCTTCATTGCGTCTGTCCATGCACCCACAGTGGGCGGAACTAAGACGCAAGGAAAAGATGCAAGTGAGGGAAACGTGGATGCAATTCAAGAGACTTGAGAAGCACCCTGTATCTGCAGGGCTATGCTTATGAATTCCTAACAGGGCAGGTAGGTTCTATTTTTAACACATTGAAAGTGAGAGTTCAATATTATGTTTTGTATATCCTTTCCTCAGCCTTAGATGTCTTGAATTTTAATATTTTTTTTCTTCTAGTGTTCCTCCATGATAAACAGGGTGATTCAAAAAAATGCAAGCCACACACTTGCTGGCAGCCTTGGGAGCTACACTCTCAAATACATCAAATATATCTAAAAACATCCATCCAAAACTCAACACCGTTCTGGCTCGAAAGCTACTGAATTCAACACATCCAGTTCGGTGCTCCGTGTTGTGCTGCTGGCCAAGTTTGTACATTTTCTAATGCATGTCATCTTTTGCAATGACATTTGTAACTGACAAAATTATTTGATTTAAAAGCAGAACACAGAGGGAACCCCCACACACATGGGGAGAACATGCAAACTGTACACAGAAAGGTGCATCCACAGGGTTTGATACCCTCTTGTTGGTACAGAAAAGGACCTGGATTCAAACCCAGGACCTTCTTGCTGAGAGGCAACCACCGTGCTAACCACTAAGCCAACAAGCCAACTTGCTGCCCCAGTTGCAGGCTGTACAAAGATATTTTATATACCCTGTCAATATCTGCTCATATAGGGAACAAACAAATGACGCTTTTCACAATTAAAGAGTTTAACATGTACAAGTCGTACACTAACACTAAAAAAGCAATTCAACAAAAGGTGAGCTGGTGAGCTGACAATGGAACCAAACAATCCAAAAATGCAAAATGCAAAAAAACAATTC
>JAQLOL010032504.1:0-17875 GCA_029783665.1 Naso thynnoides
AAGCCCATTGGATGAGAGGTGAAATGTCTTCACATATATATTACTAAGTCCAGTTGCCTTTGATTTAATTGCCCAGATGACTATGACTTAGAGACACTTAGAGAAGTGAGGCATACCTTTCATGCTGAATGCTCCCACTTGAGGGACCGTCTCTATGTATTAGCCAACTTGCGTCAGGATTAGCCTTAGATTTAACAGCAAAGAGTACGAGCCAGGACGTGAGGTCTCCTGGCTGTATGACAAGTAACCAATAATGACCATCTTTAACATTGGCTCCCCTCAAGGCTGTGTCCTCAGCCCCCTGTCTATACACTGCTGAGTTTACAGACGACATGGTAGTAGGGGGACTCATCATCAACAGCAATTAGCATACAGGCAGGAGGTGGAATGTGGTACGCAGAGAACAATCTTATCCTCAACATCAGCAAAACCAAAGAAATGTTTTGGGATTTCCGCAAGACTGCACTGTTTGCCAACAGTGCTAACCATCATCAAACGTACTCTCAATCAACAAAGAACTATAGATGAATTCCTGAAGACAAAGTTTACGCTATATGATTTTAGCACATTTTTTAAATAAATAATGCTGCTACATATACCATCAATGTTTTTAAGAGTTACCTTTGTATTCTGAGGTGGTTTCTTACAACATCTTTAAGAGATCATTCCTGTTTATTTTCTTGAAAATCTCCTTTGTCACATCCGCAAAATGTTGACGATAGGTGTGCATCATCAGATCCACCAGGTCTAACATGTCTGCCTTCTCCAGTCGACTGCTTGAGATGCATGGGTGGCTTGCCAGGAAGTCTTTGTCTAGCAGGAACCACTTAAATTTTTTAAGCTCCTCCTCTTTTAGGTGTTCAAGTGCTTTCATAAGCTTCTCTCTGTCTGTTGTGATTATTGCTGCCTATAGGATTCAAAGCAAATGAAAAAAGTGATGCAACTGTAACTTTATGATGATGATGGTAGATTAATATGTGAGGGAACCATTCATTTAAGAACCAAAATGAAAATTACTGGATCATTTTCAAGCTTTATCTTACTTCACTGCACTGAACGACGGCTGTTTTGTGTAGTCAGACTGATTTGTTTACTCACTTTTTGCATCAGTGTACACAGATTTTCAGCCACATCGTGTTTCTCTGAGGAAATGAAAAAAAAAAATCCAAAATATGTAGCACAAGCAATTAAGATCCAATTATAAACATTTTGTTACAGGTTGTAACAAAATGTTGATTCAGAAACATTTGCAATATTACATATCAGTTTTAACAAAAAAATATCACCCTCTCCTTATTTTGATGAAGAAATTGGGGCGAAATTTAACTTGAAAATGTAGAAGAAATTTATGCTGCTCCTGTCATCAGTTTGCACTCACAGGTTGAACAGCAAAATGGCAAATTTTTAGGCCTGATTCAAATCATGGCTTAAATTAAAAGAGATAGTAAACCCTTAAAACCTTTTTTAGGTGTAAACTGAATTATATGACTGTACTTTGATGAAACACATCAATGGTGGTGTTAATACTGACATTCACACCAAAATGATAAAAATCAGAATTTTATGGCCTGAAAATGGCTCTAATGGATATTTGCTTCATAAAATCAGTTCTAAAAAGGCTGAGACAATGTGAAAAACTATATAAATGGTAGAATGTAAACGCCTTCTCAGCCCACTGTTTTTCAAATAGCCTATACGCTAATTGAGAAACATCATTCACAGTTTTAAAATTTTTTGGTAGCGTGCTAACCTTGCAGCTGGATTAAATTTTCTACTTTGAACTTCCTTGCTGCCAACGTTGTATTTTTCAGTTTCGGTGCAATGGTTCAGACTTGTGCTTTTACCAGCAGTAGAAGCACTACCGGATTGCATCCGTTCCCCTCTGACCCTCATCTGGCTCAACAGTAGTTGCAGATGACAGACCATTTTTTGTTAGGGTTGGCTTTGGACAGAGTCTTGTTGAAATTACATATCCTAGCATTACACCAAATGTGAATGTTTGCTAATATTAGCCTTCTAACTAACGTTACGTTACTACTCATAGACTGCTCCTATCCTCTCTTGCACCTGCACTGCCCCAGCTCGAAGAGCTTTGGCTTAGGGCAATGCTGGTGCTGGAGCCAACAGCTTAAACGGGGAGGGCTTTGGACTACCATGGTCCTCCACCACACTACTACCCGCTTCAGGGGACTCTGAAGGGGAAAATCCTCAACCTCAAAAGACTGCTCTTAAGCAAAGGTGCTGCAGGACTCTGAATTGCTCTTATCTCTCTCTGGCTGGGGGATGTCACCGTCACTCCCCCCCTCAGAACCAGAATGCCCACTTTTTGTGCATTTTTCAAATTTTGAAGTAGGCAGAGTTTGCAGTGAACTGGGGGTTTCCTTACACTTTAAAGCTATGCTTCACCAAACCTTAAAACCTTAAAAATATTTCACTTAAACTTCTCTTTAAAGTCAGTTTTATTTTCCCCTGAAATCTTGATTACATTTGATTCTTCTTAAGAAATTGCTGAGTTTCTCTCATTAAGTTTAGAAAGGAACTGAACTGAGACAGAACCAACTTTCAAACATGGAAATATTAAAAAAAATGCAGCTGTGCAGCTTTTTATTTTAAGTTTACAACATTAAACTTGAATTTATGAGAGACATTAGTTTTTTAGATTAGATTATCTCTGCTTAATTTTAAATTTGGATTTTTAATTTTAGACCTAGATTAGCAAAGCTTGGATTAGAGCTAATCTTGGATTAGTTTGTCATTGTAATTAATCACTGTAACTTCATCATAATCACAAGTAGAAGAATCAGTATTGAGGTCAATGCAGCATATTTCATATTTCAAAGATCCCTATATACTAAAATAAAAGTAATCAAATCGGATCTTTTCTTTATCAAACTCTACTGGGTTTTGTTTACTTTTTAAGTTGACATGAAATCAAAAATACATTTTTAACACTTTTGGATCATATTGTGATTTTGTGTTACAACTGAAATTGGTAGCACAATTACAGCAAATATTCTTTATGTGCAATATCTTACCTTCTAAACATGCAGCATTTTGATAGTCATCTGAAATAAAATGCAGAACAAAAATTATATGAATAGCTGACACTGTGGTTTCATGTATTGCATTTACAAAAAGTAACAATTTCTTCAGTATAAATTAAGTTGGAGTAAAACAATGTAATGCACTGTATTTTAGCCAGTAGTTGTTGTGTGCCATAAAAACCACCAGGTTCCATTTATGAAGCCAGATATGTGGAGGCCATGTGAACACCAAAATTACAACTGTTGTATTTTGTTGTGTGTTGGGTCTTTAATCAATGGTCTTTTCCAATACATCGACTTCCAACTACAGCACTTCATATGTTTCTGATTCATGGGATTCAGTAAACTGAAGTAAACCCCTCATTATCATGTAGTGAATTCGACATACAGTGCAGCAAGTTTGTAAGTGCTGCAACTAAGTTTTGACCTGTGCTGTAGAAAATGGTTAATTCAGAATAAAAGACCTAAAACACAAGGCCCTAACTTTTTCATTTTTCGTAGTAATTTGTTTAATAATCACTGACCTTCTCGAATTTCACATGTCCAAACTGGTTCACCCTGTGGTTTACCCTTTTTTCCTGGCAAGAGTTTGAGTTTGAAGTCTCTGTCTGGTTTTTTGATGAACACTTCATAAAAATTTGGGTCTTGGCTGTCATATCTGAGGGTTATTTCCTGTGTAAAAATATAACATAATTGGGAAAGGTATAAGTTAAATCATATACAACAAAAACCAAGAGTTTCCTAGTCAAACCAGTCTGATTATAGATTAGTCATTTTTTGAAGTGAACATGCTATGCTCTCTATTCGAGGCACTGAACACAAAGACAGCTGAGGCCACATTCACTGAGCAGTATTAACTCTTGAAGTAGCTAAAATGTGGTCAGACAGTCATTTGTGATTAGGTTCATTTTTGAAAAACTTAAATATTAGCAGTGGTTTGAGAAGCAATGGTGAAGTAGCATCAAAGATGCTTTGCTGTAAGCGGCAACTGCAGAAACTACACAAACAGCGTTGTAAGTTTCTTTTCATGATGGTATTTATTGAAACATCCACAGAGCTGGAAACATTTCTGCACCCTCAGTGTCTCAGGGTCACTGGCGTTTTGCCCCTTAACTTGTGCACCTCGCCTGAGCGGAGCAGTGAAGACTGATTAGTCTTCACCTGCAGAAGATTCCAACTGTGTGGGTTCCAAGGGTTTCGACTATCAGCCACAGCCACCTTGTGCTGGTATCAGCTGCCAAGGCTATCTCCCTGGTGGCTTTCTTCAGATGTTTGGGCTCCAGACCTACCTTCTGGAGAAAATAGCATGTCAATGTAATTGGGAACCCACAGGTGCTGACTTAAATGGAGAAAAATGGTGCATGCCATCCTTTAATGACAGCCTTGGCTTTTTTCTGTTGGTGAGATGTGGCTAGCCTCCTCCCAGGGCACCGTAAGTTTGGCTACTGCAGTCGGTTTTGTGCTCTTGAATAGTAAAACCATGTCTGGACAGAGGGAGGTTAGCCAGCATGTCTTGCAGAAAGACAAGTTTTCTCTTTAGGTCCACTTGCATTTCCCAGTCAGAAGCACACTGCAATTGAAAGGTGGGTTCTGGGTCATTGCTCTTTCCCTCGGAGCCTTGTTGACTTCTCTTAGAAAACTGATGGCTTCGGGTGGTGGGACCTGGTTTTTGTTGGCATTGATCCTCTGCTGGTCCACCCATTTGGCAATTTCTGTAAGGATCTTATCATGCCTCCACCTATATCGCCCCTCTCCCAAAGCTGTGGGACAGCGCGGAAGCGACAGATCTTCTTCCTTTTGCCAGATCTTTAAACTGTTTGGGGTTGGCAAAAGGTCAGTCACAACTCGCAGAGGGAAAGTCAACTTGCCTAGGTCAGTGTCCCAAAGTTCCTTCCAGGACAGTGATTGCACGATCCCACTGCATCCACTGACCCTGGGAGGTGAGACCTTTTCCAAACAGCAGTCCTCTTCCACTGCCTTGTGGGGACCCTCTGCTCTACACGTCCTCTCTCGACTTTTCCATTGGTCTTAATCCACCACTTGGCATTGTAATTCTCAAGCCCTAAGCAACCTTGACATACCATGCCGAATATTTTCCTGATGTTTCCAATGTGCTTCTGTCTCCATCACTGCTTGCTGGGGCTTCCACTTTCTGTCATATTTGATGGTCTTATTCGCGTGTTTGACTTTCCCATCTTCGGACAAAAGCAGTGTGCTGACTGCTCTTGCCTTGATGGCTTTGAACTCTTTGACCACAGACCAAACTGGCAAGTGAAGCTTTGAGGTCTTACTGTACAGGTTAACTGGGCTGAAGGATGGGGGAACATCCAGCCATTTTCGCAAGAACTTGCTGCACAGTCTCTCCATTCCTTTGACTTGAGACATGGGAAAGTCATACAGCAGGAAGGGCCACTGCATCCGAGGTATGATGCCATACTGAAAGCACCATACTTTAGGGATGTGACAGTATCAAAAACTTGCGGTATGATAATACCTCGGTATCAAGTCCATGGAACAATATTTACTGTGGTATTTTAAAAAAAGAAAACAAGACTTGGAAAATATGACATTTAATATTATCCAATTGATTTTATAATTTTTCTAACTTGCATTGCTTTGTTCCCTTTATGAGTATGTGCAAATAATTGTTATATTTAATGTCTTTGGCAAGGAAGAAAATTTAGCATTTACCAATTACTGAATAATGATTTAGAAATGGCGCAGCTTATATCCCATGCTCTTTAATTTATCCTGTAATCACAAGTAAACTGTCTACTTTGACCGACAGTCATTTTCTACCAGTAATGTCTTTTTTAGCCATTCCATGAGCTGAACCAGCATTTTTCTTTTTCAGGTTCCTCTTCCATGAGCTGACTATGTCTGTTGAAAAGTTTTCCACACAGTTCAGCAGGTCAGTTGCTACTGTAGTTTTTCTTTCTTTTTGCGGGCTGTCACTGAAGAGAAAGTGAAAGTAAACTCCGGCTGGAATATTCCTTCGTTTCTTCAACACATCTGTTTTTAACTTGACACCGAAGTTTGAGAGAATGCTTCATACATGCGATCTCCTACATTGCATTTCACCTCTGTCTTGTTCAAAATGCAGACCAGAACATTCTCCCTTCTATGTCCAACAGGGAAATCTATTGGAACTGATAAAAATCCCACAGAGTTCAGCTCTTCAGCCACAAAGCAACAAAATATCTACTGAGAACGTTTGCAACATTAGTCTCATGTCCCTCATCTTGCGTAATGTATCTATCCACTTTGACCTACAAATTGCATGAATGGCCAATACAAACAACAATGCAATGTGTTTGCAAATACAGATGTCATGTCAAATGTAGCAAACTGCTCTGTTTTGTTTATTATCACCAGACTATAACCCATAGCACTGGTCTCACACAGTATGTTTACATGTCGTTGGAGAAAAGCAATTTATTGTGTTAGTCTGGCTAAAACCAGACTTTTTAAATGCACGTAAACGTGTCGGTCTGACTGAAATCATACTAAATCGAATTTCTCAAAGTTGAGCAAACACACCAAGATGATGTGATTTGAGGTCAAATTACTCCTGCATGCATACACCTCAACCAAACCTGAACTGGCCCAAGCAATCTGCGTATGGTCGATAATCCACACAGCAGTAGATACAAAGTGTACAGTGCCGTTAAGTTGTCCATGTTTTCACTGTTGGACATGGATTTCACCAGCTGCTTGCTAACTTGTTTGTAGCTTGCTTGGCTAACTTGAAAAATGTCAATAGCAACCACTTGAACGGTGCATGCCGCCACCTACCATAGCGGAGTCGGACAATAAATCGATTCTCCCTCAGCGCTTGTGTACTGGGACAAGGACAGTAGTCAAATTAATGGCCTAATTGAGATATAACTGTAGCTTGACTTGATTGTGCATGTAAACGTACTGACAGACTGTTTACATTCTGCTTTCAATCTGCTCTGTATCTATTCCTCATGTCGGGCCTGTGGGGCAGTTTCATTTGAATGGCAGCTAAGGTGCTAAGGTTCTAACTCAAGTTAGAAGGAAGACATATGGAAGTGTATGACTTGAGTAAATAAAAACCTCCTCTGCTGTCTGTTGTTTTCTATGCAAGCCCACATCAGAGTTGTCACTGAAGTATTTCCCAGATCGAGTACTTGTACCCTTTATTTGCTCATGGTTACTGTACCTTAACCTCTTCTGACTGTAAGGCATGTTGTGTGTGTGATGTGCCGAAGACATGATGCTACATTGAGTCAGTAGTGAAATAAATCTAAAGGGCCCTATTTTCATGAATTAGGCGCAGCCTGGGCGTAGCTGCGCTAGATGTCGCAAGGAGGTGTGGCAAAATCTTCTTTGGCAATTTGGTGAAACAGGTGCAAGGTGTGTCTTTGGCAATGGCCAATCAAATCAGCTCCTCTCATCACCTTTAAATCTGCTGTGGTGCAGCTCGACATGGCTGAAGAAACAGCAGACTCAATCTGCCAGCCAAACTTTACACAAGATAAAAAACTGATACTGATATCCTTGTCTGGGAGGTTCAGGCTCTTGATGGGAATTTATTTGTAACATCACTGATGAAGAGCAGTGTGCTTGTGACGTCACTGATGTTGTGGTGTTAAAAGCAGAAACACTTCAGATCAGTTAAGGTGCTTCGTATCTGCAAATTTCACAGGTAACATTCGGCCTGTTATGAAACACCACCACTGATCATGCACACAGCTCGCACAGATAAAAAATCCACAAACCTCACAGAACACAAGTCGTCTCCTGATCAGAGACAAGCTTTGCTTGTTTTTACAGCTCTTAATGGTTGAATCCAGACAAGAGACCGTGTACATGTTTCATCTGTCCCAGGCTGATTTTATTTTTTTCTAAAGTTAAGAATGATTTATAATAAATGAGTAGCCACATGCCCTGCTGATGAAGGAATACAACATCAAAGCTGAACTGTTTGGGTGTGATCTGAATATGTCTCATAAGTTCAGTGTTTAAAAGTGAAAAAAGTCCAAATTTATTGAAAAGATATGCTAATATGGATCAAATAATTTCCAAAATTCACAAAATACTTTTATTTAGGGAAATTTCTGCTTCAACCCATATTGTTGGTGTTTTCCCTTAGAAACCAACATTTTCACTGTGGACTCAGAGTTTATTGCTCTCCCGAGTTGATTGATTGACAGAGACAAGAGAAACGATGGTATAAAAAACAGGTGAAAGGTTTATTTAAATGTGGAAAAAATAACCCAAGTAACTGACTGAATGCTGCATTTTTAATCATAAAAATATTGACTCTTGTCTATTAAATACAGGTACTTGTATGTCCACTCCTGCTTTATATCTGCAGTGGCTGCAATCAATTGACGGAAAGAGGCTGCTTCATCATGACGTGCAGCAACTGCCTGATTCATATCCACTTCAATAGAAAAGAGTCAACTTATTATTTTACATGATCAACTGATGTAGGATGTGTCATTCAATATTAATATGTTGATTATTTATGTAGCCTAATGAAAAGCAGAGGACATCCATCAAACCTGCCTGTGGGGTTTTCTGTCATGTGTGCACCTGCCCAGATCCACCAAAATTGTTCTCGACCAGCTGCGCTGAACTTAGACATGGTCTGAGCTGGCGTAACCGCAGTGCAACTTCAGACACTAAAATGACACTGCACCAGGCGGATTTTTATTGACACGCCTCCTGCTGCACTGTCACACCAATCTTGGTGTAAGTCGGTTTACCAAATTTGCAACTGCATGCAGCACAGCTGAACCTGCACAAAATTGCAATTACGCTGGGTTTTGTGCTTAGACTAGTCTTGCACTGGACATGAAAATAGAGCCCAAAATGTTAAGTTAATATCGCAAAAAACATTTTGCAAAAAATAAGATGCTGTGACTCTGTATCCTAAGCAGGTAGCTACCAACTTTCATTGTTGTTTGGGTAACAAAACAGAGACACAACCTTTTTTTAAATTTCATTTTTTAATTACTTTTAAATGTTTAGGAAAATTCTTGTTAAAGAAAAAAACTCTGAGTTTGTCAGGTATTGCTGGGTGTTTAACTTTTAAAAAACTGAAAAGGCGTACAAAAGAAAAAAAAGACAACAAGATGACCACAGTGCCATTTAGAGGAAGTTATATCTTAACAATTAGAAATTTACACAAATGGGACAATTACCCTTCTAAATTAGGAATCAAGACACAAGAAAGCGGAATCAAATATGAAGGCCATTTATGCTTGTTACCAGAATTGGTAAGATGGTAATTAAGGATGGGGCCTTTTACACAGGAAAGCAACTGCAGTTGTGCCCACTGTCTGAATTTATTAATATTTTGTGAGTATGAAAGGAAGCTTTGGCAGACTGTATGTGGCCTTTGTGCTACCAGTTGAGGATTACTATCTACAGTGTCTACTACTGTATCCTTTATCCACAATTCGCCATGTGCAAAGATCTAATTACTGGAAGAAAGAAAAAACAGTACCTCTGGGAGAATTTTTGCTGTGTCAATGTCCGCTGTGAGGATAAACTCCTGGTGCATTTTCAGGTACTTGTCTGGATGATACTTTTCGATTATTTCATATCCTTTAGAGGCTTTATTCTTGTTTAAAGTCTGGAGAAAAAAATGCAAGCAAAAAACTTTAGAAACAGCACAAACTTTGCTGCCTCAGATGTAAAATATATTCATTGAGAGGCAAAGAGGGTTTAAAAATAATAGTGTTAGGGTCACTTCTGGGGAAAAATTAACTGTGGGGTTCTTAAGAATACTGAGTAAAACTTCACATATGAAAATAAAGTTGTGCTTTGAGAACATCTGACTTAATTCCCATATAACTAAAACTTTTCACACAAAATGGTCAGACATTATTCGTACAAATTTTTAAAACTGACCCTATTCCTCCCTATATAACACATTCGTAACTGTAATACATTTTGTACCTCTTTTAGATGAGGATCATGTGGGATCAGGTAAACATGAAGTTTGAGGTATGATGTGTTGGGTTTGTAGTATATCAACACATTACAGCTTATTTTCACTGGTAAGCCGATTTTCATCAGGACTGCCCGTGGAGAAAAAACTGGTTCGGATAACTTCACATGGGATGTTGTGACCTCAGACACTCTTTCCACAACATCTCCACAGTCATTAATGTG
This sequence comes from Naso thynnoides, assembly GCA_029783665.1. Classification (NCBI taxonomy): domain Eukaryota; kingdom Metazoa; phylum Chordata; class Actinopteri; order Acanthuriformes; family Acanthuridae; genus Naso; species Naso thynnoides. The sequence goes on from JAQLOL010032504.1 coordinate 10,197, forward strand.
TAACACTGCAAACCTATTGGATATTCTAGGGTTGTCATCTGCCAAAATACAAGCAGACAAGATTAGTGAAGAGAAAAGAACTACATCATTTTTTTGTACTGATGCTCTCAGTAAATTAAAAAGTTTCTACATTCTTTATCATTTTCTTCATGTCCACTTACCAATGCAGATCCAGTGAGGCAGGTAAACTTCATCCAACTTCCCAGCAATGACTGTGATGTCAATTAAAGGGCCTGCAGGCATGTATTTCAGGCTTTCCATCCTTTCCATTGGTTCTTCCCAAGAGCAAAACTGGTACTGAAAACTGACTTTTTCCTTACAGAACCAGCGCAAGCCAGAGACACTGCATTCAAAGTGTCCTGCTTCAGACTGTAGGCTGAGTCATGGAAGAGAAGACGAGTAAGTGTGTGTAAATTCACATAAACACTGTATTACTGGCACAGTGACTCACATAATTATGAGCGCTTTTGTGATGTGAAATGTTTGGTGACCTCTTTGTAATATTGAGATAATGAAACCAAAAACAGCAGGAAGAAAGAGTTTAGTTTTCATTTTGTAAAACTCCCCAAAAACCAGGTAACTTTGTTCCATGGCATCAATTTGCTGTGAAGCAGTACGTAATATTAGATTTTTTAAAAGTTATTTTTACCTGTAAGTTGGAGCCTCTTCTTCATCTGTGCTGCTCACTTCTGGTTCAAGTTTAGTCCAGCCACTGGAGTCCGGCTGCAAAGAAAAATCATTTTTACAAAAGAACAGAAATGTGTGCTTTTGCAATATAATATAAATAAACAAATGAATGATGAATAAACTGGACAGATGAATGAATGAATGTAAGGGATTTTACCAAAAGGCTTCCACAACCCTCAGGCTTCAGGCTTCCTGAAGACCCTTCTGAAGACACAACAGATTTTATTTTAAGTGACATTATGATAATACATAAAATCACGGCAACTTTCCATAATCTTGCTGGCTTCGGCACTAAGTGCTACGTGTCTATGCTCTAATATCAGAGCAATATGTTAGGCAGGACATATGTTTAAACAAAATTTTCTGTGATTTACAAAGTGCAGACTAGCTACGTGCAAGTTATGTAACTATTAAAATGATCTTGTGTTATAAAATTGAAAAATGAAATGATAGAAATACACAAGCAGTGTAATATGTTATATTTTGCTTTGCATTATTATTGTATTTGGATTACAGGAAACAACTGCATAGTGGCCAACATCATACATTTTAGTAATGGTCATGGATGTGGCAGTCCTACTCTATAGTGTTAATGTCTACAGTTTGGAGAAAGTGTCTGAATTTTAACAACCAATCAAATGTTCAGCAGAGAAAGCCCCTATTTAGACTTCTTAAGGCTGCTTTGTATGTTTGTTACAAGCAGGCTTTGGATGAAGTCTTCTTTAAAATACAAGGATATATTGCTCTATGTAAAAATCTCTCTTACTGAAAAAGCAGATAATACGATGGATAGCTAAGTTCAAACAATCTGATTGATTGTTAGTCCTGCCAAACTCAACTGCAGTTTTACGGTCATGCTAGCAGCTTCATGATATCTACTTTGGCACAGCAATGACGCTAAACGCCAACATGCGCTAGTTTGTTTTGTTTTACTGTGGTCACTATTTTAGTTTAGCATGTTAGTATGCTAACATAAGTTAATTAACACAAAACACACCTTTAAATGTCAAGCTACAGGTGCCACAAGAGCAAAAGTCCAGGGATAATCAAGAACAGAAGGATTTGTCCTATGGGGACCATTACTGTCAAGACAAAAATTTTATTGCAAGTAATTCATAGATGCTAAGATAAATCAGAGTGGACCACAGCGATGGACAGACACGGTGACATCCATTGAGTCACTAGCGTGGCTAAGGCATTAACTGATCTGGAATGATTTATTATGGCCATTACACCACATATAGTATAGGGTTTTAAATACAGTATAAATTTCAAAACAAAGATACAAATTTAAACGGCTTTTGACACAAGTATTTTAAGTTAAGAAAAAGAAGAGACAAAAACGACAGACAACTCTTTGCATACCAAACCCCCACAACTTACCTCTGGATTCTGAGCTGATGATGTCTGACAACTTCTGCAACAGATCTCTCCTGTTCATCTTCTTGAAAACCTCCATGGTCACCTCCACACACTGCTGGCCGTAGGTCTTCACTATCAGGTCCACTATTTGAACTCTGTCTGAAACCTCCATGCTTGGGATTCTTGGGAGGCCTTCCTTCACTTTGCTGTACAGCAGGACATGCTTGAATTTCTCAAGATCATTATCACTTAAATCTTTCAGGGTTTCCAAAAGCTTCTCGTGATGTGATGTCATGGTTACTTCCTGATGAATTTAGAGAAATCAGACAACATTTATGTAATTTATGCTTTCAACCTGCATCTGAATGAAAGCTGTGATGTGTAAAGTCAGTCACAAAGAGAAGATTAGGTATTGGTAAAATGTTACAGATACTCCCAAAGTTGGGTTAATTTTTGTTGTTTTGTTTTGTTTTTTAATCACAACATTTCAACAACAAAAAGGTTTTCCTCAGGTTATTCATAAATCAGACAATGTGAGGGGGATGGGGTTAAAATAAAACAAGAAATGGACAGGTACCATGATAATAAGTAATGATATAAGTAATAAAACACATGAAACATTTTAATAAGTAACACTGGCATACAAAAAACATTACAAGGTAATAAGCAAAGAAATTAGTCTCTACCGACAAGAGCATGTGTTAGAAAGAATAAAAAAATCCATCTAAATACATCAATGTCAACTAGGGCTGCACAATTTTGAAAAAGAATCTAACTGCGATTATTTAGACTGAATAGTGATTGTGATGTGATTTTTAATATAAGAGGAAATAATCATTCTTACACATTTTTTTTATTTTCATTGAGAAACATTAAAAGATTGTGGTGGGTTTTTTGTATCTCTACCAAACAAAGATGTTTTCCTAATTCTGTATGTGGGCCGGGACAACTCTGCAGCACCCCAAATACAATCACTTGTAGGTGAGTACAACAAAAGTTGAGAACGTAGACAAAGAATAAAGGAAAAGCAGGGACAGAATTTCAACCATAAAGATACAAAATCATAGTTAAGTGCAGTATACAGGACACTTGAATAGCTCAATATTAAAAATACGGGATGTTATTAGGCTATCAGAAGGGCAATGCTGAGAGATCTACATTCTGAAAAACACAGCGACATGAACGGCTCGATGTCAGTCTCTGCACTGAGGGCATTAATATGGTTTGTGCTGTATCAGCAGACGCTCATGGTTGCCACCTCTGGGAGGCTTATCCACTTTTTCAGTGCCAACAGAACAGACGGGACTAATGCTGTGGCCTGCTTTTTTCAAAAGAGCTGCCACCGGGTGTCGCTCATCCTTTGACCTGATGTTACTGCGATGTTCACTAATGCGAGTGTGTAAGGGTCTATCTGATTCACCCACATATCCCATGCACATCCACAGGCACATTTTATAAGACAAACAACGAAGGGGGTGCAACATGTGATAACTCCTTGTAGTTTAATTGGATGTGCATAATTTATACTTATTAGTGTAACCACATTGGGCAAAGGTTCCACATGTGTAGTTTCCATTAGGGCTAGGCGATAAGGCAAAAATATCATATCCTGATTTTTTTCATGGCAGTCTCACGATCTTGATTTTATCACAGTACTTTAGTTTTTCATCCTGGTCAAGAGTATTTTACAAGTAAATTCAGGGTCAAAGTTGTGCTTACAAACATGTTTGGTTTCTCGTTCCTAATTTTGATTCATGAATTACTAAATTCTGAGAATTACATGTAGAGTAAATGTGGTTTGTAAAGTAACTGTAGGCTTTGCAAAACTAAACAAATTATTTTTTTAAACTCAGGTGAATTCATGTGACGTTGTGTTGCAACAGCTAAACAGCACTGACATTCTCCCTGCGTCACTGACGTGCTGAGGGCACGAATGACCCGACGTCCGGACGTTGAATCAGACATGACAGTCAAAACAGAGCTGTGTGTGAACACTCTGAGCTCCTACGACGCGACTTTATACACCACAGGATGATGTTCTGAACACAGACATGACGTCGTTAAGTTTTCCAACGTTTCTGAGACTTTTACAACTGATACTGTGCAGTTATGACGATTATATACGGTGTTAATGACAGAAGAAATGGCAAGTCCCTCTTCCTCCTGACACTAACATTACTAGCTAATGCTAATGTCTTAAATGTGGCTGTGTTTAACTTTACAGACCGGCGGATGATTTTATTAACTCAAACATGATCTCATTAAGTTTTCCAGTCTGTCTAGGACCTCCATAACTGATATAGTGCAGCAAAAATCTTTATGTTGACCGTCGTTAATGACAGAAAATGTCAAGTCCCTCCTCTGAGTGAGCTAACACTAAGTTAACATTAATGGACTCAACTCCGACTGGTTCATGATGCTTTACTTTAATTTTACAGGACAATGTACTGAAAGGGGAGGGAAGAAGGTGCCACATGTTTGCTGTGTTTAGTTTATGTGTGTGCATTCATGGGAGGCATGCAACAGAACAGAAAAGCAAATGGTCTGATTTGGTTGAGAGAAAAATGTGTGTCTGAGCCTAGAACTGCAACAAATAGAATCTGCACTAACACACGATGTAAACAATCTCTATAAACGGTGAATCGCTGACACATTCTAATCGTTCACGGTCTAATGTCATCATATCACACACCTAGTTTCCATCAGAATTGTCATTTAAAAAGTTGTGTTTACTCTCAGGTATATAAAACTCACCCACTGATCCATTAGGGTAGGAGGGCACTTAAAAACCAAAGGTAGGGGCTTCTTTGAAAATACAGTAGTTTTAACACAAGGATCCTGCCCATGCTGCCCAAAACGGTACTCTTTGTTTGTTTGTTTGTTTCAGATAACTCACAGGTGGCTGGATGAAACCAGTGAGCCTAAAGCATTACACTGATAGAAATCTGTGCCAGGACATGGCAGGTGTGAGGGGGTGGAGTTGGTATTTGATCAGCCTAACGTGACACCATTACTTACAGGCAGAAGTGTGTTCACCTTAAAAGAAATAGATAGCAGAAGGAGGGACTCTGTGTAGAGTATAAAATAAAGCGCAGAACAACCCAGTTTTCAGTCTATCAGTGCACGTTTACTTGTCTCTTTTCGTGATGCATGGTGGGTCAGAATCTTAATCAGAACATAATATAATGGCATTTTAGTGAGAACTGAATATATCGGACATTACCCATCACACTGATCTGTATGTTCCTCTGGCTTTCACTGATTCGCTGGGCACACAGCATACATCATAGAGTCAGTGTCAAAGCAGACTAGTTTTTGGCTGCTCCAGTAGTTTTACACTTAACCCAACACCACGCCTACTAGGATTCAAAATCTGTAAAAAAAAAAATCCCCAGTGGAGTGTGGCCAGACTCTTTTCACAAAGTGAATTTATTTCATATATAGTTCAACATTATCAAAAAAACATTTGTCATGTTCAATAGTTTTAAAGGAGGTTCTGAATAAGGAAAACTCCGCCCATGTCTGCCCAGCAAACTACTATAGTGATGTCATTATGTAGTTCAACCAGAGCCTCTCTTTCAGATCTGGACATGATACTGAAGACCTTGTCTCTCTTACATTTTTTAAAACTGCTTGTACATCGTTTCAGTTGGCAATTTGCATCAAGGGACGGCTTCCTATTTTTAGGGGGAATGTAAGTTGGCTTTTTTTTAATCATGTCATTGGAATGAAAAAGTTCTCTGACTCTTAATCAATAAAAGAATTTTTGAAAGCCCATAAATGTCTGAAAAGCGTGTGTGTGTTTTCTTGGTGGTTTTGCTGTTTCTGCTCATAGGTATTTGTTCCGCCCTTTGTGTTGTGGCGATCTGCCTGGGGTGACAGTGGACGCGCGTGCCTGTGACAGCGGGCGCGCTTCAACAGGTGAGGACAATCAGACTATTCAGCTGCAAACGCCACAATCTGAGAACAATAGGAGACGCTTAGTCATTCGGCTGTATGCAACGGAACTGATCACACTAAGGAAAACAGTTCACCATCACTTCACCAAACGCATGAGAAAAGGACTCAGAAGGGCTACCGGTAAGCTCACCGTTCACTGATAATTTCTGGCTGTTTTGTAGTTGCGTGAATAAAATGTACTGTCATTGTTTATTGAATTTTACATTGTTTGTTGAGTAGTTTTGAATATATGAAATTGTCATTGAAATTTGCTAAATAATTATTTTGATATTTAATTTGTGCTTATTTCACTTCTTTGGTACTTACCTTATTTATCATGAAATAGCCTATTAATTTGTAGAGCAAATAGAGGCCAATTACTTTGTTTAAAACCTTGTTTAAAAACACATAAATTAATGTGTAAATAAACTAGTATTTAAAGTATAGTAAATTTTTCTTTATTAAATTACCAAGTAAACATATTTAATTCATGTATTTAAAAATGAGTATTTCTGTTAAAAAAGTTGTTAAAATCTGCAGTAAAAACTGTTTTAAGTAGCCTACTTGATTTAATTTTAAGTTTAAAATGTGTGTTAAAATTGTGATATCTAAAGTCTGCATGATATAACTCTGTATAAAATTTAGGTTTGAACATGGAGTAAAATGAGTTAGTTTAAAAAGTAAAACTAAGTTTCTGTTTAAGTTCACACTTACTTACCTGGGTTGATTTAATGGAATAATAGTTAATATGTTAAGGGCATACTTACCTTTACCTAATTAAATGTATTTACCTTGTTTATTGAAATGCTGAATTTTATTTACATTGGTTTTATTCTTTTTGTTTTAAAGGTCTTTCACCTTTGTTATCAACTTCCTTGTCACTGGTTAAATAAACCAGAGAGTGAAATCCTGTGTCTGAAGTCCTTCCTTCCTTGCCTATTTGGCTTTCTGGTTGCTGGGAGACTCCGTCTACCTGAGACTGCTGACTGGCTGCACCTGGGTGGAAGGGGATATGAGGCAGGTTTCCTGGGGTTTTGCTCTCTTTCTCTCTGTTGTGTTTTCTACTCTTATTTATAAATACAATGAAGAAGTCGGCAGATACGTTTTTATGCTGTTTACTTGAGCTTTTTCTCTCGGCATACCACCTGAACAGGATATGACACGACAATGACGTCATTACTCATACAACAAAATAAAATAGCCTGTTAAATACACTACACTCTCTTTCCCTGGACAGCTGAGCTCCTGCCATCCCCTTTGTGGTTTTTTGTTTTACATTTCACACCACAAGTGGCTTCACCTACATCCCACACCCCCACTACGCACTGACATCCGACCTCATGTTCCATAAACTTCACTCATGATTTTGAATTAAACTTTTGTTAAAAGCAAGTTTACTGTGTAGACCTCCCTTACTTGTTATGGCCTACAAAAAGCAAGTCTTAACATTTACTAAGGACATTGGTACAGTTATCAGGTTTTAGATCATGAATTTATTACCGTGTTTTGTCTCTCAGTTCGACTCCGTCTTTTAGAGTGTAAAGGTGAATGCTCCTCAGACTGTTTATCGAACCCTTAGGAAATAATTTATAAAGAAATAAATCACAGAGAAATCACACATCTAAAATATATTCACAATTTAAAGAAATCAAACACAAAACACTGCAGCACATACAAAACCTACCAAACTT
>JAQLOL010032565.1:0-17865 GCA_029783665.1 Naso thynnoides
AAAAAAAAAACATAATCTTTGTCTTACAAAACAGCCAAGATCTCTAAAATGTGCCAGGATGCTGAAGGCAGAGCTCAGAAGTTTTATAAAGCAGAGTGTGTTGGTGAGTTTTTACTGTAATGATCGTATGCATTTACAATACCACCCACTGAATTTAAACAAAATCGCCAAATGAAGTGCAACAATTACAAATCTTTTCTCTTAACCTTGATCACTATGACTTCAGTTTTTCAAATTATCCTGCATAGTTTTTAAAAAAAATGGAACATTTGAGAAGTGATAAAAAATTTGCATCAGTGCAAACCTTTATAGCCAATGGGGTTGTGCTGATAAACCTTCATGAGGTGATTGGTGGCCTGCAGGCCAACAGGACTTCGTGAACAGGTTAAAAAAGGCGCGACTGTCCCACCAGGACGGCAGTCATTGAGAAAGATGGGCGGCATGACAAGTCTTCTTCTCTTGCTGTGGCTCGGTGAGTAGACATCTTTCTAAAACTAGAGACAAGAGCCTTCTTAAATATATTACAGAATTTATGCTGAAATTTGTGACTATAGCAAAGAAGTTACCCTGTTGTAGTTGTTGTTGTGATGGAATTTTAGTTTCATGTCTTGAGTAAATTGATAAGAGATACTTCACAAACAAAAGGAACACATATAGTCTCTCTCGTGAGTGTCGTTTTTGGTCACTGTGTAATAATGAGTTTAAAAAAACCTGTTTGGAAAAAAGTGAGTTGATTCTGAGATGTGTAAAGTGTTTTGGCTCTTGGATGTGAGATGTGTTGGACTGAGTTTCATGTTCATAAAGAAAACAGAAGAGTTTTGTTGTTGTTGTTGTTGTTGTTGTTATTTTAAAGGGAACTAAGCACCGAAAAAACGTGTTACCAATTGCAAAAACTTTAATACACACAAACGTAAAATAATTAAAATATGTTGTTCTCAACAAGAAGTTGCAGTCACCTGGTGGGGGACTTTCTCTTTCAGGTGTCACAGTGAGCACCGCGGTGGATCTGCAGAAGAGAATCATCGGAGGTCAGAACTGTCAAGACAATGAGCGTCAGTACCATGTGAAATTAACTGATCGTCAAGGAAATTTCACTTGTGGTGGGTCTCTGATCGGTGACCGGTGGATTCTGACTGCAGCTCACTGCTGGATACGGTAAGAAAGTTTGTTTGATATGAAAACTAAAAACATATTTTAACCATTAATTCAATCTGTGAGTCAGTAAAAATTTTTTGATGTAAAGTTCTAACAATCTAAATTTAAGATAGTGTTTCTCATGTTCATGTTCATAACTACTGACTGTTAACGTTAAAAACTATGTATTTACAGTGATTCAGTGATCTTTAACCTCTAACTTCCTTGCAGGGGTATAACAGCGGTTTTACGTGTGCATCCACATAAAAAACTACCACTAGCAGTGGAAATAGAAGAGCGACCTTTTATGTTTGGAGACGACAACAACATCCTTCATGACCTCATGCTACTGAGGATACCAGATGCTGTTCATTTTCCAACTGTACAGCTTCCTGACTGTCTTAATCATCCTAATGGGTGAGATGTGAACATTTTCCCTACTTAAGTCTAAAAAGTCTAAAAAGTGACTTCTTAAAGGAACTTTAAATTAGAAATTCCTGTAATTTCTTTTCCAAGTAATTTTATCTGTGGTAACAATTACATGATTTTTTCCCCCACCTTTATTTGTATTTATAAATACTGTTTTTATTATTTATTATAAATTATTTTTTATTTATTGTATTTCAGAAGTGATGTTGTTCAGATGGCAGGTCACGCAGCAACAGGTCCACTGAAGGGGCAAAGAAGTGAGATCATTTTCTTAAATATAATATCAATTATCTATTCTTATTATCACAACACAGGCACATAATTACATTCCAAACACAATTTTTTATTTTACCTTAAAATTCTTTTGCTCATAATCATGTTTATATACACAAATGATAAAAGATAAATTTGCAGGTGGACTGTCTTTTTATGCTGAACTCGACACATTTCAAAACGCTTTGAAAGCCACTTACACATTTTTTGATGAAGCAGATAAATAACTCATTAAAAGATGCTGTTTAATTCTTAAAAAAGTCTTTAAATATGCTTGAATCATTTATATGTTTTTGTAAAAATAAAGATTGAGATTTTAATAGTAAGGTAAAGCAGATTTTTGTCAGTTTGTTGGTGGAGTGTATGTGCAAATTTAGAAGACAATGTTCTTTTAAAAAAAAACTTTTTTTCTCCTCATCAAGAACCTCGTGAAGTACGTGATCTCCAGTGTGCAAACATCCGTGTTCAAAAGCCATGCCCCCAAACACCTCCAGATCACACGTTCTGTGGTGAAACTCGTGGAGTGGATGCGTGCCATGTGAGTCAGCGTGGCTTCTTCTCTTTTATCTTCTCAGTCATTACAAGTTTCACTGATTTAATAGACAATAAATAAATAAAAAATTATGAAACGGTCTGTAACAAACATTGCATTTCTCTTTCACAGGGTGACTCTGGCGGAGGAGTGATTTTCAATAATATGATTTACGGTGTCATTGTTACCGGTGGTAAAGAAGTCTGTACCAAATCAGTTAAATTCATGGATTTATGTCACGATGAATACAGGAAATGGATCAATATTACCACTGGCATAAATTATCCGTAACATTTCTGAAAAGTTTTAAAAATTTTGTCAAAGCTTGTGTTGGTTGTTCCTAATATTGAAACGTCCCAATATTTAACAGGCATTTTTATTAAATGACGGCCGTTTTGAAACAGGCTATTAAGATACTTTGAGACAAACAATAATGTGATTCTACAACATGATGGCAGTTTTAAAATCTAGTCTCTGAGTCGCAAAAGTTGGTTTACAAAATCTGATGTAATACTTTTGTTCTGATTAAAAAAAAATAAAACCAGATGCACAGCCAGACATTGTCCTGCATGTGATTTGATCATATTTATATTTTAGTCATTGTGCAGAAAAACTGCACTGGCATGTTTCTGATTGTCTGCTCTCCTTTCAACAGTGCTGTCAACAAAGATAAATACTGACTCGTCTTTTACAAGGTTGTCAGTTGATAATAAAAATAAGGTGACACATCATCATGGTTGAGCGGTTATTTTTTCAGTCTGTACTTTTGTGTCACAGAAAGGACAAATGAACATGTTTCTGCACAAAACTGCTCGGCTCAGTCAGTTTAAAACAAATGGAAAACTATTCACGTTCATTTGTGTGATACAGTCCAAAGGCCTGAGCAGGAGCTTACCATGAATAAACATATGAGCCTTTTAGAGGCTTGAAGCACTTGGTTTTTGATTTTTTAACAACTTTCTACCACTGAGGAGGATTACCAATGATCAAATTCAAATCATTGTTACTGAATATGTGACAGATTAAAGGAGCGATTCCCTGGTATGACAACAAGCACGAGCCTAAAAAAAACAGTAAGAAAACTGTCCCTAGTGATGCATTAGAGGCAAGATAATAATAATAATAATAATAATAATAATAATAATAATAATAATAATAATAATAATAATAATAATAATAATATGGGTCAAATCATGGGTAGAATCAGCTATGATAGAAAAGTATTTGGAGTTATTACAGCTGCTTTTTAATCTCCCTCTGACACATTAGAGAATTAAACACCTCAGACATTCAAGCAGACAACATGATGTTTGTCTGCTCTTCTTTCCATGTTCCTTCATGTGCTCATTAGAAGTACAAGTCACATATCACTTATAATAAAACTGGTGTAACCTGGATGTGATTAGATTTGTGTTGTCACACACGGCCTGGAGCGACTTCTCCCCCAGGCTCTGTTTTTGCTTTTGCACAGCAAAGTATAACACGTGAATGACCTCCATTCTAAAATGATACTGTGTCCCCCTTGTTGCCAAAAGTCATCTTCAATAAGGACCTCCAGCTTCCCTCCAAAAAGACCCCATACACTCTACCTGGGAGGACTGACCCACGGCCCTGTTTGCTGGCGGCGCCCTGCACTGTTGCCTCTGGAAACCTCTCAGCTCATATTCTGTCTGAGGCTCACCTCATCATGTGGTGCAGGGTTACACTGTGGTGGTGTAGCACTGACAAAAAACACATTTGCAGTGATTGCATTGTCATGTCCATTTTTTATGCCGTGCAAACAGAAAATATATCATTTCTCCAATATCTGCACTCACAAAGCATCGTTTCTCGGCCGTAACTATAACGATGTCTCTACCTTAAGACTTGGTGAAGGTTAGGCAACTCTTTACACTTGTTGAAAGTTTGTTCTACTTTGCTGCATAAAATATTAACAATATTTTATGACTATAATTCATTAGAATTCTGGACTGCTTTCAGATTAGGACAGATAAATAAGAAATAACATTTTTGCAAGATATGTGAAAGTCACATTTTTGTATCAAACATTAATTGCACATATTTTCTTTGTGAAGGACTTGGGGTTGTTGATGGTTCAGGCTCATCTCTGCGCTGTTAATGAGGGCAAATGGGGATTTTACTCTTTTTAGACCCAACCGTTGAAACAAAATTTAGAAATCTCTAGTTACTTTCTTCGACTTGTTTTCTGCTGTTAGTCTTAAAAGGTCAAACAATGTCAATTTGTTAGTCAGATCAGCTTCCGGCCCTGTGATTTGAATATTGGCACACAGGTGCCAAATAACTGACCAGACTCCTACAGTTTCCTCAGAGTGTAGCTATTTAAAAACGTAACACTTTGGACAAGAGCTGGGTGAAAGAGGAATGGATCCAAATGCTTTAAAAATCAAGGACTTTATCTTTCAAAAAACAACTGAAGCAAAGCAAATCACATTGCTTGGATGTGTTGACTGAACACAACCTGTCATTTTAAGCTGATTATAAAAATTTGGGAATAAAGCCGGTGTTTTAAATTACAGGTTTACTTTCAGGGAGATATTGTGTGTGAAATGTACCTGTTACAACACAGGCCATCCAGCTACAGAAACCTCAGACTGATTTACACAGTCAGCTGAATTATGATCTGTGTGAAAAGCTGATCGATCAGAAACTCAAAGCAGTGATTCAGACTCTGTGTACATCAGGTTGGTGATCAAATAAGTAAAAAAACACAAATAAATGTACTATCAACAGCATTTCTGAGGCCATCAGATAGACTCAGCTCATCCTCCTCCTTAGTAATAACTGTTAGTTTAAATTCAATGTTTTTTTGTTTGTTTGTTTTTCCCTGTGAGGATAAATGAGTTACAGTGCTGCGGTGTTCTCCATGACTTTCCCTCACTTTTTCAACTGGTGCAAATCCTATAAAAGTGTTTGTCCTTCATTATTTTTCATGCTTTGTCTGTGTCCTTCTCAACATGTCCTCCTCCAACATTCATCTCATCAAAAATGATCACTCAAGTTTAAGGGCTGAAAATATGAAAAGACATCTGTCATCACAGGTTGAGAGAATAAATAACATTAACCCTTGACAAAAAAAACCCTGCTTTCAGGGGCCAGTTTATCAGGCACACCTGCTGTAGCTAAAAGTGATGCTGCCCAAACAGCAGTCCTGTAATAAATCCTCCCTTCATGACTGTTTAAGAGGCGTATTCATTAAACTCTATGTACATTTTGTGGTGCTGTTGGGTTGAAATGTGTCACACTGACCTGTTTCTGTTATTCTAATGAGTGGACATATCACCAAAAACAGGAGAAATTAACAGAAACACCTCTGTAGAATGCAAAACAGTTCAACAGCTCAACAAGCTGCAGCTTCCTGTGCAAGACTGAAAGAACGAACAGTGACAGTCCCTCACTTACTCCTTCCCCCTAGAGGAATCCAGGCATGCCGATAGTTTTGGTCGTATTTGCAGAGAGGTTTAAGATAGCTGCCTTCATAATTTAACATAAGTGAATAAAATGTATTTTGAAAACTTACATTTGACAATTTAACAGCTGCCATCTTTGAGGAGTTTGAAATACACCCAGAAATGAAAAAAGAATGAGTGACAGCAACTGACCGAAAGTCCAACCATTTTTGAAGCTCATATAAGCAGAATTTGTTGTCACGGCTAACTCCAGCTTTGGGACGCTGCTGTGATCGAGGGCAGACACGGGAGAATTTTGCAGGTTTTTGGTGTTGGGGGAAATCGAAGCACTCGCAGAAACAAATGCAAGCACGCAGAGAGCAAAAAAGAATCCTCACAGAAAACATTTGAAAAACTTAAAACAGTCTTTGTGCAGCTGTCCTCGTTTCTCATGTCTTTATTTAAGCAAGTTTACTTTAACACATCATTCACAAGCTGATGGAAAAGTTTATTAAGCACATCTCCAATTACATTGTGCCTGCATACAGAAGGATTATTCCCTTCAGCAAATAATTTGATTATTTTCAGCTGATATATGTATAAAAGAAATCGGCAGAGGTTACAAAGATGTGTTGTTTGATCGTATCATAGACTGTATAATGTGCCTTCAAATGGGATCTTGTTCGCCGTGTCCACAGGAAGAGACCACAAGAACGCCACCCTCTAGCTGTATACACAACGTCGTAAGTCGAATTTATCCGAAAGGTCCGTGTTCACAAGAAATAATGGAGTCCGTATTGGCCCGCACAGGAACAAAAGTAAGTGTAGACAAGTTAATGATCAAGATATACATTGTCGCCTTCGTCCCCATGGTGCTTAAACACAAAGTAATAATGTAACATTTCTACATGGAAAGCCAGGAGGAGAACAAGAGATCTTTTGGCGTCCATATTAACATTTCTTTGCAACACTGTTTTTATGTGGTTACCACTTGAATGCTGAGCCTTCCCTGTACGCGACATTAAAGGGGACATATTCTGCTTTTCTGTCTATTTTAACCTACAAGTGATGTTACAAAGTCAGAGAACTGTTTTAAATGATGCCAAAGTATGAAATCATGAGGTAAGGGTATGTAGCAGTAATCCCTGTGGATTGTTTCTAACGGCTCTGAACGCTCTGTTCTCGTCAGTTTTTTAAAATCTCAGGCCACTAGTGTGTCACAGTGTGCTGGGCTTCTCTATAGGTTAATCCGGAAGGCGTGTGTTTGAACTGGCCAATCAGAACAGAGTAAGCTTTTAGAGGCGGGGCATGAGGTAAAACTGAGTGTTTCAGACAGAGGCAAAAGTCCTGGAAAAACCAGGGCTGCTGCAGTGAGCTGAATGAGAGAACAGACGTGTTTTTTGGGCATCAAAGCATGTAAACCTGCTCTAGTAGTAACCAAGAATAAAATATGAACCAAAAAAATTAGCATAATATGACCTCTTTAAAAAAATACCCCCCCCAAAAAAGCACTAAAACTGATAAAAATAGCCAATATCACAACACAGTATAACAATATCTATGTGATTATTTTACAACTTGTGGAAAACTAACATTAGCCACCACTCATCTTGTCTGTAGCCTGCAGGCTACTGATGTAGAGCCGCTGTCTCAGGGGAGCGAGAGGGCGGGCTTCCAGTCTTAGCCATTAGCTGTTGCCTGTAGCTGCATCTACTCGGTAATAATGTGGTTTTATTCCAAAATAAAAAATGCTTAACTGTCTGTTTCCATGATGCATGGCGGGTCAAATGTCAATCATAACACAATGTAACAACATTTATGTGATTATTGATTAGATCAGACCTTCCCACTCGTCTGTTTGTTTCTTTGGGTTTCACTGAATAGCCGGGCCCACCGCAATCATACAGTCATATTATGCTGATTGGTTCAAGACTGCTCCAACAGTTTTACACTGAACCTGATACTACGTCTGCTAGGATTCAAATTCTGCAGATAATCTCTAATGGAGTGTGGCCAGACTCAAGTGAATTACGGATCTGGTTTACCAAGCTTACCAGGCTATAGGTGGAGCGGGTCGTCTATCAATTAGAGAGTTGGTGGTTTGATCCCTGCTCCCCCAGTCTATATGTCGAAGTGTCCTTGAGCAAGGTACTGAATCCCTGATGCCTGTTCAATTGGTGTGTGTATGAATTCCTGATGAGAAGGTTGGCTCTTTGTAGAGAAGCCACCTTGCTGTTAGTGTGGGAAAGTGTGCATGATTGAGTGAATGCTGACTTTTGTTGAAATAGCGCTCTGAGTGGTTGAAAGACTAGAAAAGTGCTGTCTGTTTACCATTTACCATCTAACAGCAGAGGCCACACTGCCAACATTGCAGCTGTTGGATGAGACTTGGGTGATAGCTTCTTTTTTAAGGCCTCTGATCGGCCAGCAGGGCTCTAAGGTTAATGGTCTTATGGTCATTGGTTCGGCTGAAGTGCTTCAGTGTGTTTTTGTGTTTCCTGTTGCAAGCAGTGTTTTTCAAAACCATCTACTGTAATTGTTTATTCAGTGTAAAATCACTATACTGCTGGTATTTGACAGCATTTACCATTGCTAAAAAAGAAACAAAGCACAGGTGACGATTTGGTTTCACTTCAGCATCCCGGCAAGCAGTGACAGTGAGCCAGCATGAACAGCACGTGTCGAGGATCTGCTACATGTAAAAAAAAATTAAATCAAATAAATGTAAATCACACTATTTCTTTACAAGTTTGGCATATTAAAATGATTTCTTTGAGATGAGAAAAAGCTTTTTTTTTTTTTTTTTAATGTGGACTATTTTAATGCTGTCAGTCTGCTTTCCTGTGTTTCAAAACAACAAAGCAAGCCAAAAGAAAAACAATAAATAGAGTTTTCTGTAGCCATTTTGAAAAATGTTGTCCTTGCAATAGTATCTGTTTTGTATCGTGTAATAAGCGTAACACAGTTTCGTCTGCAACCATCACTGCTGACTCCAAAGATTGTGATGCAACATTCTGCAAATGGTTCCAACCCCCCATAACCCCCATTCAAGTGGGATTATGATTAGCCCCTTCTGTCCCTAATGCCGCAGAAAACAGTTAACAAGTAAATGTGACACAAAGACTCTTTTTAAATAATCAGTTGTGTTACGGTGGCAGCTGTCAACAGAGCAGTGGTGGCAGGACGTCCTAAAATTTCTGTCCACGACAGCAACCTGCTGCTCCAGCTCGCTCCAGAGCTGCTTCATTCTCTGTGTCTGTACTGAGCAAAACAGTATGTGGGTGTTTCTTCCTGACATTAAAAGACAGGTACAATATCTGCATTGTATGAAGTGCAAGATTTTCAAACTGCCACTTTTGTATATTCCTCTAAAACTGATAGTGACTAACTCGGCTAAGCATTGCATTTTAACAGCCTGATCTCGAGAGATCATTTAGGCCACAAGGTACAGTTTATGGACAGCACACCTGGAGCTCCTATTGGATGCTCACAAATGGCATAAATCCAGCCTCAAGTCCTTTACACAACCCAGATGTCTGTTTATTTGTATTTCATTTGGTTTATATACATTTGGAGTTAACACCTTGTCAATCCTAACAGCTAATTACAAAACATTTCAGTTGAAGGTAATTGACTTGCTTTTATATTCACATGGATGTGATCATTTGATATGTGTCTGTATTTCCTCTTTCAATCAGACCAATAACTTTAATGTTAAACTTACCCGAACTGTCTTGTAGTGTACAAAACCCCCAAAGCTGAGAGCATACCAGAGATTATTACGTAAAGTCAGTTCTTCATGGACTTTGATTGACAAAGGACATCGGAGAGAGGGGTAGAGGGTCATAGATATTTGTCAGATGGATCGCACATCACTGTCAACTTCCAGAGAAATTGATGTTAATCATCTTGTGAGTGGAGGAAGGAGTGCGTGATTGCACAGAAATGAACAAGAGATTCCCTTATGTGCAGTGTTGGGGAGTAACTAGTTACATGTGATCAAATTAAATAATTTAATTGTAACTGTAATCTGTTAACATTACTGGGAAAATATGTGTAATTAAATTAGAGTTATTTATTAATTTATTGTTAATGATTAGAAAAGGGGGTTACATCTGAATATTTAATATAAAATGCTTAGGCTAAATGTTGAATAATATTCATTTTGTTGGTTTGTTGTGATCTGATGTGTACAATTTCTTCTTTTGCCTTTTCCAGTCAAGGCCGTTCAGTGAAGTTTGATGCTATTCTGATGCTTTGATTGGTTCTCTTGTCTGAATTTGCATTCGTCGTTAACACTGCCTGGTTTAAACATTCCAAAATGGTTAACAGTTGAAGACATTTGTCAGATATTTAGAAAAGTAATCAAAAAGTAATTAAATGTTTTAAGTTGCATTACTTGGATAAAGTAATTGAAAGCTACATTTACTGTTACATTTTGAATAGGGTAACTAGTAATCTGTAACTTATTACATTTCCAGAGTAACCTTCCCAACCCTGTTTATGTGAGAGGCTGCTGTGTATCTTTTTTAAATCAATCTATTGTTCATCCCAAACAATATTCTGCCTTCATCAGTCTTTCAGTTTACCTTTATAATTCTACAAATTATCAAAGTTTTTAAACTTTGCAAAGCCATTGTTTATTATTTTTAGGTATCTCTGTCTTCGACAGATGTGATCATACAAAACCAAAGAAAATTAAAAAAAAAATTAATTTCCCCAACATATAGAACAACAGCATGAATGTGACTGAGTCATGTTTAGTCCAGCTAAGATAATTGTATCAGATTTTTGGATGCCTGCTTAACAAATGTACAGATTGATCAGCATGATGCTGACTTTCTCTTCCTTTCTGTCTCTCTTGCCTCTCTGTCTTTCCTACAGTTCGGTCGGACAGAAGTAATTGATAACACGCTGAACCCTGATTTTGTGAGGAAATTTGTCCTTGATTTCTTCTTTGAAGAGAAGCAGAACCTGCGCTTTGATGTGTAAGTGGAAACACCTCTGCTTTTACCTGCACAGCACTTTCTTAAATCCAGGAATGACTTCAATCAATCTCCCTCTCATTTTTGGCCGGCTGACTTAAACCCATTTTTATCTGATATATTAGGTCAAGTAAAATTACACTTTCTGCATCAGCATGCTACTGGGGTCCATAAGGGTCTGCTAAGGGAGATTTTATCATCCACATGACCCATCTGTGCAATGCCCAAACTTTATGACTGCATGCCAACAAATATGTGTGACACTATTTAAGGATCTGAAGCATCTTTTTTCTCTTTAACTGTGAAAGTTTGAAATCCTGCAGTGCCTTTAAAAAAAAATGGTTTGTTTCGTAAGTGAGAATTGGGTCAGGGCAAATAAACAGGGACAGCTTGCCTCTGCCTCATTACCAAAATGCCCTTGAGCAAGGTAATTAAACCCTAACTGCTCCGACATGTCTTCCCCTCTGTTAGCTTTTACCGTCTTGGGTAAAAAAGAGAATTGTCTGGAGGCAGTTGTTGGGATTCTGAATCTTTACTGAAATGTAAATAATTATCAACATATCAACCACTAGTTCCTAGTCACAGTTTTAAAATATACTGCTAGACTGACAGTGACAATGCTAATTTGTTTTCCTATTGAAGTGGACCGAGCATATCACTAAAAAAGCGGTCCACTCATTAAAACACAGTACATATTCTATACTTTAGGTATCTTGATACGTTTGTCACAATCTATTTTCCTCTAAAAGAAGAATGAAGAGCTCATTATTGATCTCAAAGTTGTTTTGTTTGGTTCAAAGTTTTAAAGCAGAAAAAGCCGTTCTCAAGTACTTAGGAGGAGAATTAAAAAGGAATATCTCCTCTCAGAGTCTGCAAATGAGCACAACAGGCCGTGTTGTCTGTTGAGGCCGATGCCGGCCCCAGAGGATTCAGAGAAAAGAGAACAGTGTTGTTGATGTCTGCAGATCTACAGCTTCTATGAAGTTGCTGATTGATTTCAACCAATGTTTTTTAATGCAAAGTCACTCAGAGGAGACCGCGTGTATATAAAGACACACTGGACAGAAAAACTTTTGCTACCTTCTTTCTTTCCCTCAACTTGGATCAATGCTTGTGCACGGGGTTCAGAGGAGAGACCCAGCATAGGGTCAGGTGCAAAAAGAGCCTATCACATGACTCCTAACGATCAGACCTGCTCCACACCCCTCTGCCCATCACTGTGCGGTCAATTACTGTGGACATCAACATAACCAGGCTGCAGCATTGATTGAATTGATCCTATTCAATAAGAAGCTGCTGCTTGTATTGATGGGCTTGTTAAAACCTTAAAAGTCAATTCTGAAGCTACACGTTATATATTTGTGTCTGGTAATGACAAGTGACAGGGTTGAATTAAATCAAAGGATTGTTAATTGCCTCTGTTAGTCAGAAGATAACTGAGCTTCACTTTACACAAAATCAGTTCCATAAAAAAAACCCAACTTGTAATTCATAATATTTCACATGCACAATAATGAGGTCTTATGTCTGACTAGTGGTAACTGTTCTTACCAAGGATCTTACAAATGAGCCGTGCGTGTCCTCAATTCAATAATCCTCAACCACACCTCTATGGAATAAGATTTGTGCCGAAAATATCAAACATTTCTTCAATTTCAAACAACAAATATGAGTTTGAGAGAAAATAAAACTCACTAAAATAAGAAAAACAACAACAAAAAAAAGGCATTTCAAAGGTGAAACTTATAATTTGCAAACAGATTATTCATATAAGAGTGTAAATTATTGTACACATTTGCCTGAGGAGGATCTTTGAAGATCGAAATGTGGCCTACTTTGTAAAAATTAAATAATTACCTGTGAGCCCAACAGTGTGCAGACTTTTTTCTCTGTTTCTGCAGTGAGTACATTTTTTGCCCTGCACCTGTATGTATTTTGTCTGGATGTGTGTGCACTAGTTTCTCTTCTACAGTCACAATAAGCAAAAAACATAATTGATCGACACATTAGTTTAATTGGGGTGTGTCTAAATCCACTTTGCTATTTAAACTGCATAATCTGAGCACGAAGTGGATTTAGTCCCTTGATTAATAATAGGTGTGTTTTGGTGTAACATGGTTTAAACCAATAAACGAGTCATCTTTCATCCCCTTTGAAGAGCCAGGTGTGCTTCAACATTAGATGGCGGAGGCAATCAGTCACAGTGGTGAGCCTTTTAGTGCTAAGGGAAACGGGGGTGCATGAGATGAATGCACACGAGCAGATCATCTATGGGAGCAGCAGTCATCGACTAAAGCTCCCTGAAGTGAAGCAGGTGTTGGGGGAGGGTATCCTCGTCTTCTGGTGTCACCAGAACAGTGGCACAAAGCCAAAAGGAGTATATTATTGTCAGGAGGGGAGGAAAGCTAAAAACTTCACTGCGCAGGAGTAATGAACTGATGAACTGATGAGCTATGAAACTGATTATGAGGAGCCTTTCTGGGTGTCCCCATGTGCTAAAAGCAGATTGTACGGCCTCGTCACCACACCCATGTAGATGTATCGAAATAGTGCGCCCTGTAAACAGCAGGACAGCACTGCACTAGACTTTAGACGTGGTTTTTGTTGGTCATAAACACTTTCTGGTGCCACTTGATGCACCAACAATGCACCTGAACAATCCTCATTTTAAGACCAACACTTCTATAGGCGCACAAAGTTGCACAAGTACATTTGATATTTAACCAACGTGGGTGCTGGGCGTAAAAACAGAAGCTGTGTCCGTTTGAAACAAACAATAGGCGTGTTTCCATTTAATTATGAAACATATTTTAAGCAAACTTTTGAAATCTGGCAAAACAGGCAATGCAAATTAGGAGTATTTCCAACAACTGGTCTGGAGGGAATAAACTGGCCTGTAAAGCGTAATTTGGTCAGAAAATGGCAGTATAGGTGACTTAAACGACTTAAATAAACAGTAAAAGAAGTAGAAACAAAACATGGTGGCATTCTGTTGCTGTTTTCCATCTAAAGTTGCCATTATGTTCTTTGGATGAGATCTAGGTATACTTGGGTCTCCACACACGTCTGTTGTTGTTGTTATCAGCCATGCTTCTGTGCATTTGGGGAACATCCAGAATGAAGGCGGAATCAGTTTCGTTTACTAATGTTAGCCTACTACTCCTTTGGGGAGTGGAACCAGCACAGATTTTCTTTTGAATTTTGATATTTCCATTTACAGTTTCTAATGCAGTATTTCAAAATGTGCATCCAATAAGTTCATGGAAACATGGCTACTGACACTTGTGCTGCACTGTGCGCCACCTTTGCACGGGTCGAGGATAGGTCCTTAAAAGTTAAAGTGTAACTAAACCCCCAGAGTTCTGGCTGAATGCCTCATTCCTGAAATTCAAAAAATGCATCTAGAATCCTCTGGTTTCCTGGCAACTGGTCTCACCCCAAAGATGGCACTTGTGACATCACGCTTCACCTTATCAACCAATTAAAATGCATCAAAGAATTGCCTTGCAATAGCAGTGTTTCACCCAGTAGATGGCAGTCACTACATGCATTTATAATGGAATATGGAAAAGTCAGTTAATTTGGACTAAAATGTCAAGAGTAAGAACTGAATCAATCAAAAACACTAACTACTTCTTCGCCTTGAGTTTCAGCCAAAAAAAAGTGGTTTAGGGGTTAAGTTACTCTTTAGAAATAAATAATGCTGGAGTAGCTCAGAACTATTTAAATAAGGGAAAAGAATGAGTTTGAAATATTTTACAGTTCAGAAAATCAATTGCACTTTAATTCTGCCTTCAAGAGTCCCAGTTATTCATGGAATTAAGTGTAAAGTTTGAAGCCTCCTCCCCCAGGACAGCAGCTGCCCTGCTTAGTTAGGAGTCTTAATCTCCTGACAAAGTAAATCATTAATGCTGAATTATTGAGTAGTGCCAAAATATTACACACACACACACACACACCCTCTCTTTAAAACCCTGATATGCTGTGCATCATTGTCTTTGGCATCCATTGTGGATGCTACGTGAATAACTCTTTCTCACAGAAATACACATACAGTATACTCAACCAATTGACATTCATAGTTTAGTTACATTGTGGTGACATCATAACATACTGTGATAACTTGAGTAACAGCAAACAGCTGTAACTATGGATTTTAATATGTCTTGAACTGACCATTCACCATTAATATTCATAGTAATGGCCTTGCTTTTTTTTTTTCAATCAAAGAACAAGTAATAAACTTATTGACCCTACAACATGTTCTCAGTCAATAGTACGCTGTTGCATTTATGCTTTTTATGGGTTACATTTACCATTATGGTTGTGAAAATGGTGTCCTCAAAACATATATATGGGTGTTCAGTCTGCTTCCAGCATGGCCCAGATATGGATTGTACTGAGTCCCAGGAGGGTGCTGTGGTTTCCCTGATATGGGGTCAAGAGAGGGGATTCCAATAAAAGAGAGCATACCAGCAGAGGGAATCAATTATTAAACTCCCACCTCTCCACACAGGTTATTTTAAGCTCAGTGAAATACAATAGATAGATGTGGAACAAAATGATACATTCTTCCACAAGACATGGGAGAGAAATGGAGTTCAATTGTGACATCAACTGCAGTGCTGTCACATGCAATCAATGATTTCTTTGCTCCAAAATGTATGTATTGAATGCCAGATGTGGCTGGTAGTCACATGCCCATTGTATGAATTGCACTAAAACATGAAAGGTAAAAACGTATGTGATATTGTTGTTTTTAATGTTTAGGTCACTGTGCTTTTTAACATCTCTATCCAAGATGGAAGTTTCATTTTTAACTAAGACTCAATGTTTTCCTAAAACTGGCCATCGTAGTATTTAGCAAATGTAACTCAAACAGGAAAAAAAGTCCATGTGTTGGGGACTATTTTCTGCAGTGGAATAATCTACATTCGGTGTTTGCGCGAGTATTTCAGACAGCAAGACATGTGGGATTAAGTCAAATAAATTACTGTGTGTCTTTAGTGAAGATTTTTGTGCCACAACTTATGAACTTATTATTTATAATTAACAGAAATAATTAATAATTAGATTAAAGTAATAGGATTTGATTTACATTGAATCTGCCTTGGAGCACAAAACTTAAAAAGGGAAATGATTAAGTCATGAGTTTTCTGACTTTCAATTTGGAGCCATGATTAATCATTAATTTAATGACTGTAACCAAAGTTATACTATGAATCGTCATGAAAAGTTGAAGGATTTGAAGTTTTGCAGAGCAGAGGTTGGCAAGATTTTCTCTTATGCAACATTAATCAGACCAGCCAATGAATTCATATTCAAATTCATCCTTCTACAAAAGCAAGAAATCTCTGTATGTTCGCCCCTCGCGTAGCGTGAAAACCGTTTGTCAGATTGACTTCGAACTTGGCAGGTGTGTTTCTGGTGACCCGAGGATGTGCCTGTGTGCTTTTGGTGCAGTTTGAACCCGCTATGTCTTAGATATTAAGAAAAATGTTGCTATTTTTACATTGATTTGCTGATTCCTCTTAGCTGTAAAGCTAAGTGAACACTTTCACACTAATTAGAGCAATAATGGAGAAGTTCCGCCGTCCTGTGCTTAGCCATGCAATGTGAGGCCCAGTTATCTTACCAAGTCCTTGGAGGGAAAGATGTTCTTTCTGGTGTTGCTCTACTAAGTCCAGTGCCGCAGGTTCTTTGACTTCTAAGTCCTTAAGCTGCGGATTGTTGTGAGACTTCCTCTTGGGATTCAGGCAGGTCCAGCCCTTCCACTTCTTTGTTTCTGACGACCACTAATTTATTATTCCTTGAGTTCGCAGCTTGGTGCTAACTCTCCTTCCTGACTACTGTTGCTTGTTAATTTTGTTCAGCTGGCAGACCTTGTGTCCTGGTTGCTGGTGCTTACTTAACTTGTATACTCATGCATAATCCTGTGGCATGCTCTCACATCGCTGTTCTTGGAAAGGAGTGCAACTGAGCAATCAGCATAAAACAGGACTGCAGAAGAAGGTGTGAAGAGCTGTATCCACTGGGTCGGCAGGGAAGAGAAAGAGAGGAGAGCTTACAATATGTCACCCATGGAGCTGTGGGTTAAAGGGGAAGGAGCAGTGTCTCAGTGTGCATTGTTTTAGGACAACAGTGGTGTTGTATGGCATTAAAAGAGGAAGACGGTAAAGCAAACTGAGCAAACTCGTACAATACTTGTTTCAGGGGTTCTGGATTTTATGGTCAGATACAATGAGGGGCCCTTAGGGGTGACTGTGTCATGTCGGTTAGGGAGCCTGCTTGGAGAGCTTCAGATGAGGGCTGCACTGGTACTCAGAGTATCCTATCCCTTTGTGGAGCCATCAGGAAGCTCCAGCCATGTACTCGAGAGCTGCTTGAAGGAACAGCTGATGCAGCTAGACCCCTTACCAAACAGGCGAGTTAGACTGTGGCCTGGAGTGTGGGTTTGTCGATGGGAGCCTCGTCCCTGGTCTGCACGGCAGGAGGAGGGGAGCCCGGCGGGCATGACCCTCCAAGACGGGACCATGTTGGGCCCAGGATAGAGGAGTATTGATGGGCAGGGCCCTTCCTGAGGCGTGGGACCTTTTCCTTGGTCTGTGTGGCAGGAGGAGGGGAGCCCTGGTCGGGCATCACTCTCCTGGACGGGTCTCAGAGCCGAAGGAGGCTCTGCCCCTGGCTGTCGGCAGGAGCTGAGGCTTGGTTGCATGAAGGCTGAAACCAGGGTGACTCATTGTGGGAGAGGCGGTGTGGTCATGAGGGAAGCCCTGCCTGGGTGGTGGTGGGATGTCCAAAGCTTGGAACTAAGAACAAGTTAAGAAGCACGTGGTGAGCAGCTTAAATATGGTTTGCTGATTGGGAGCAGCTGGATATAATAAGGGCAACACCCAGCGTTGGGAAGATTACTTTGAAAATGTAACAGGTTACAGATTACTAGTTACTCTATTTTAAAATATAGTAAGTAATGTAACTAATTTAGTTACTTTATAAAAATAGTGTAACTTCTTACATTTGATTACTTTTTGATTACGTTTTAAAATTTCTGACGAATCTTTTAATCTTTTAATTGTTCTCAAATGTTTATACCAGCAGTGGCAGA
>JAQLOL010032859.1:0-17818 GCA_029783665.1 Naso thynnoides
GTGCTGCGTCATTTCAACATACTCCAATGTATTATACTATAGTAGGCTTCAATGTATACAGTGAGAGCTCTAGAGGGGTTTGTTTTGAAAAAGTAAACTCACCCACAACAAATTTATAGCATCCTCAATTCACGAGAGGATTCTGATATAACTTTAGTCGATACATTTCACTTTGTTAAACTGTGTGCATTTATTTCTTCTGTTATCTGAATCGATTCCAGCTGCTAAATGGCTGAACCTTAAAACCTTTGTGACTATTCTATATAACAATATATTTTGTGCGGAGCCCTTTGATTTAAACTTGAGTCAGCCAATGTGATTTCTTACTGAGCATAATTTTAATTGTTCTGCAGTTCCTTTACTGGTTTCTTAAGATGATTTTTTTTTACATTGTTCCGAACATTTAATTAACCATGAAATGCATATATTTTCACTCACATTGCAGTTTAATGTTGGCCAGTTTTTTCAACAAACAACACACAAGTTAGCAAAGACAGGATCTGTAAGAGAAGCTGACTAATTTGTCATATTGTGTCAGATCCAAAAGGACTCATCAAACTAAAAACATAAGAAAAAAAAAGATCAAAGCATGTTACATTTTAAAATTAAGCATTTTTATAAAATACACACAATGGAAACATGACAAACTTACAAAGTAAAAATCTTGTCAACAACATAAACTTTGCCTCATTGATACAAATATCCCTTGGCTTTTCCTTAGCGGTAATTCTACATTTAGCGCAGTCTGTGGCAGAGATGGGTCGATCTAAATGTCAGAGTGAAACAGGAGCGAGCTGAAGCCCAGACACACGCAGCCCTTCGAGTCAGTGAACGTCTCGGCTTGGTTCCTCAGAGAGGAGCAGTCCGTCACTATGTGCTTTCCACATGAATGCACAGACTGTTCTTTGAGGCAGCGACGCATCCAACAAATGTCGGCGCACGGACCTCCACCTTTACAGAGATAACACTGCTGGGGCCCTCAGCTGTCCAAAGCTGACGGCGCTCTCTTTCGATTGTGTAATATCCCACTTCTCTTTCATATGCTCCAAATATGGTGAAAAACAGACCTCCAGAGGGACACTATATGTGAAAAGAGAAGATATGTTTGATTAAGGTGCACTCAGTTTCAAGTTTTTGGTCACATGCTACTTTTTCTCTAACCCTCACTCATGAGCATTTTTTTTAGATATGTGTATAAAAAGATAAAGAATGTTTCATTATTCTGTAATCAACATTTTCACATCTATAGGTCACCTGGAGGGATGCTGGATGTTGGACTGAACTCTCTTCTTGACCTGCAAGTTCTCTGCAACCCACAACCAACATGGTGTCTGAAACTCTGGATTGCTGAAATTTCTCTCTGTATTGTATTACAATGACCACCTGAGGAACAGGACACAAACAGTTTGAGGACATTTGATGTCACTGCCATGTCATATAAATCAATGGAAAACAGCAAACATCACATATGGACTTAAACAGTCTAAATATCCAAAATAGTCAGCAGGGACATCAAACACTCACACCCACAATGGCTGCACACAGTTTAGAGTAAAGAAGAAGTAGGGGTTTCACATGACAATCACAACATGCTATGAACAAACTGACATTCAAAGAAAAAGCTTCTCTGGATAATGGAGACAAATTGAAGTAGGCGAAAGATGTGAAGTGAAGGGAAGTTCTAGTAACAGAACCTACAGCTCCAAGTAGGAATTTTAGGACAAATATATCCCTTTGAAAATGTGGATTGACAAGAAGATCAATATCCAATTACAGTCACAGCCAGGAACCTGGCAGCCTGTTTTGGACTTCAGTTTGAAGTTAAGGTTTGCTAGGCAGAGGAGCAGGGGGCTAACTGCCACTAACTTTAACAATAAGATCTAACGTTTTCATAAGATTAGACAAAAGACTGTTGCATACCTATACAGTAAACATGACACATGAAAAAAGACTGCGATAAATATCGCACATGCGCTGGGTGTGCTTTTCTTGACAAGACCTGCACTACTCTGATTCACTGTACTCTCCTTCTGATTGGATTACCCTTATATTGTTACCCATAGCAACCCCAACAAGTGCAGTCAATCAAAAGGGGAAGTAGGGCGGGCTTTGCCAGGAAAAGCAGTGGGATCCATAATAGCACATCACACCAATACATCAGAATGACGAACTAAGGAATTCTGGCTTGCTTAACTTTGCCTTTGTCCCTGTCCCCTTTTAGGGGCAGACCAAAAGACTCTTGCCATAGACTTAAATGTAAAATATAATGTTCAGAAAAAAAGAAGAAGAAGAAAACCACTGGAATTAAATTAACTAGGCCTAATAAATGACACAAATGCATCACGTCAGGTAAAAAGGCATGCCAGCCATAGAATGCTAAAGATACATTTAGAAGATTAATGTGATCCATCATCAGTCATGTTCTTTCAGTCTTAGATACCAGTGGCTTGTAGTTAACAACAGCTTAAGCACTAAAGTAGGTGATCAATTATTCATGACACTGAAAAATACCTGTAGCAAACAAAGTCCGTCCACAGGCTGGAAATGCCCAATGCTGAAGTGCGTATTTGTTGCCCTCCTGCTCGGTAACCATGGCCTGAAAATGCTTAAACGCTAATGCCTGCTAACACATTTGCCTGCATCAGGCAGCTACTCAGATCAGATAAAAGAGATGGGAAAGAGCTAGTCTGAAACTGTCCAAAGGTTATTAACTGAAACACAGTTAATTTTTGATTTTTTTAAAAAGTTTTTATAACAGATTAAACTACAACAACACATTTTGTATTCTTCAGTGATATTTTGTAGAAGGATTTTGTTACCTTCCTACAGAGCAATGCTAGCTGTTTCCAACATGTCAGTACATGATCTGGGTAGCTGCCTGATGTAAATAGCCTAGGAAACTAGCAAATAGTTAAAAATTAGTTAGTTAGCAGCTGACTAATTATTAAACCAAACCTTAACCACTTGTGCATGCACAAAGTTCAATGCAGATGTCTACTGAGATCAGGGAGTGACGATCTTTTTTCAAGTCTTTGTGCTAAGCTAACTGTCTGCTAGCTGTAGTTTTATATTTAGCATACACATTCAAGTGAAGTCAGTCTCATCCAAGTCTCATTAAGAGAGTCAATGGCATTCCCCCCCCAAATTTAATTAATGCTGTATTGTAAAATCCAACTGTTTCTGGAAGTTATCTGTAGCATTGTGGTAGCAGAATGTCAACACGCCAAAAATCCACTTAGTGTAGATAAGCTCTTGGCTCTGAGCAGAGTGACATTTGAGACTTTGGAGTGGAAAAATAACAGAAGTCCTTTCATTCATTTCCAGCATCTATAAGTGATAATATGTCGTCGGCAAAGCTCACTTTACAAGAGTGACATGTGATTTTTATTTGTTTCAAGAGTGCTTTGCACATAAAGTAGAGGGTAAACAAAACAAGACATCCACATATACCTCAGACACACATGGAGGTCATTCCAACTGTTCAGTGAGGAGAGGCACTGTTCTGTTCCAGCACTGCTGTCTGCAGCATTACAATGAGCTCCTGCTCTCAGTCTTTCTGAGTCAATACTGGAGCCAGAGGAGAAGAAAGAGAGGAGCATTAAACAAAAAGATGGAGGCAGGTGAGCCTGCAGAGCCTGCAGAGTGTGCAGAGATAAGGAATGTATTCTGTTTTCTATTCCAACTAATTAAATATGAAGTGACTAATTAAGCAGTGAGAAAAAAGAAACTTATGTAGATTTTCTCCTTTCATCCTTAAAAAATGTTTTGATTAATTGCCTTTATTAAAGCTCGTCTCGGTTTACTGACTGTCTCACTCTCGGGATTCTGTGATACATCAGTGCAATCAGCTCTTACAAGCTTTTCTTGGGGGGGTGAAAACTGGGGAGGAAACATATGTTGGACGAGTATCTGCTGATGGCAAGGACTTTTGTGGGCAGCAATGTACAATTACTCTGACGTCAGTGTCCCATACAACGGTGACTTAAGTAAAGACAGTACGTTAATTCAGTGACCTCATGCACAAGCAATTTTTCTTGATGAAACTGACCTTCAGAAAAAATGGCAGCATTTGCAAGCTCACTGTTTCCTCTGCACAAGTTAAATCAACGATACTCTATTAATTTAAATGATTTGATATTTGGGAAATTGAATTGCTTAAGGAGTGTTTCTTGCTAGACAGCAAATTCCTGAACTTTCCTGGTTGTCTGTCAACATAGTCACAGGAGGACTCCAAAAAGCTGAAGTGCCCAAGCAAGAAATAATCCTGGACATAATGCTCTGCAAAGTTACAAGATGTTTTTACATATGGGTTTTTATTGGAAAAGTGCTAACTCATTTAAAATCACACTGACACTTGTAACAACTGAAAGCTTTAGGGTTTTTTTTTTTTAAGGATGCCACTGACAGTAATTCTGAGGATCTTCTGAGATCGACAAAAGAAATGCAGAACGGCACATTGCATCGAGTTACAGAAGCTAGTGGAATGGAGGCCAGTCTGGAAGGGACAGTTCACCTAAAAATGAAAATTCAGTCGTTATCTACCCACCCTCTTGCCAGTGGAAGGTCAGGTGAAGTTTTTTAGTGTACAAAACACTGCTGGAGTTGCACAAAGACTGCAGGCCTGTGTTTACATGCTACCTGACTTGCCCTCCAATTGGTTTTGCAGATACTTCACTAGGCTGCAGGCTAGAGCAACCAGTAAGACTAGAAACATAGCGTCAGAGGGGTTTTTCAAAACAGCTTGGCTAGTTAAGGCTTAAGGACACTTGGATTACTTTAGATAAGCAGTATGAATACATTTTTTCAAAGTTTGAATCCTGGTCACCATTCATTAAATTTTTTGGGAGATGACTGCAACGTCTTTTTCCAAAAAACTGCAGCAGTTTTTTGTGGATTAAAAAACTTTATCAGACCCTCCATCGACATGTGGGCGGGAAGATAATGTATGAATTTTCATTTTTGGATGAACTGTCTCTTTAATGCTAAACTGTCTCTTGGCTCCAGCCTCATAGTTCACAAAATGCAGATATTCACTTAGAGTCAGAAAACAGAGCATTTAACAGTTTAATCAGGTTCTCTTTTGATGGATAATGTTCAACTTGTTAGATTTTTTGAATAAGTCTCAAATTTGCAAATTTGCAAAGGCATTTGCAGGCATGTAAATATTTAGAGCATTTTTAAAAAAATTATTATTATTTCCTCTTTAAAGTCAAAAAAGGTTCTGTTTGTGACAGCTCGATTTTTGACATCTTACTTTACTTCAGTATTTATTAAGTCTGGATTTGCCCAGAAGATTAGTGTTTGTTATATGTTTGGAGCTAAAAATGTGTTTTCCTTTCAAACAGCCTGAACTGTGAGAGAAAAATGAAAGAGAGACAATTCGAAGCTCCAACCAGTAAATATTTGGACTGGAGCACAACCTTTATCCTAATCAAAGTAATGTATTATTGTGTACTAAAAACCCACAATAAATAGAGAATGATCTTATTAAAAGTGAAAACAACATCTATTCCATCTGGTAAAATGTTTTAGAGGGCAGTTTAATGTCAAGGCTTTTTGGTGTTCACCTAATTCATTTATATTCTGGAAGATCTCAGTAGATTCATCTAAAAAGGCTGTGCACAGACTGACCTTGTAAGGTAAAACTGGGTTTTGTCATGAAGAGTGAGATTTTATTTGTGTTACATCTTGATAGGCCTTCATTTCCGGGTAAAATGCTAATACTGTGGTACAACAAAAACAGAGAAGTAAGGAGTTGTTTTGGTAACCAAGATGCTCAAAAGTCATTTTTTTGCAAGTCCAAGTCATGTTTAATGTCTTTTTTTGTCACAAGTCCAAGCCAACATCCATGTCCAATGGTTGTGATGAGCGTTCTCTCATCTGCTGCATGCCATCTGGTCTGATTATAACACTACATAGCTATTAAAAGAAAAAACAAAATCATGACTCTATGTAATAGCACACAGTATCAGCAGTATTGATTGAATGTTTGGCCTATCATCAATTTAAACAAGCTGTTGTAATACCATAATGAAAACACATACAATCAAAGCCTTCCTTTTAAATTAATAACTGTGTTTGCCTGGTAACATGAACAAACAGCTACTGTATATGGACCAACTAATGACTCAGGGCTTTCTAAACTTTTCCATGCCAAGACCCTGAGAATAAGATTAGCTCATTGCTGATGCCCCCATTTTGAAAAATGTCTTGTCAGCTGCGCAAGCAAGCTACGCAACAAGGAGTGATAATTTAGGAAATAACATTCAGCTTTACAGATGCAAAGATTCTTCATGAGTCAAGTGTTAAGTTGTTTTAGGATGAGTCTCAAATCAAGTTCAGTGTCTTGTGGTTAGAGCCCTCCCTCAAGGTTGAGAGGTTGGGATTCAATCCCCAGCTGAGTCAAACCAGAGACTATAAAATTGGTACCCAATGCCTCCCTGCTTAGCACTTCGCATCAAGGGTTGGATTTAGTGGTAAGTCCTTGCAACATAGTGGCGTCATGTCCAGGGGTTGTATTTGTACACCGAGCTGCCTCACTCTAAAGAAACCTTCAAAGGCTTACTCACTTTGCTTATTCAAATCAAGTCTTAAGTCCCTTGAGTCCCCATCTGTGTTTTGTGAATTACAAGCTTGCAAGAGTCCTTTTTAATGATTTAATTTTAAATAACATTTTAACAACATTTTAAATGTCCTGCCTTTGAGCAATGTAATGTCTGTGCAATTAAAAAAGAACATTCTAGTGCAGGAGCTTGTTTTTCTGGCCTTCTTCAGACCCTCTACAGTCACATATTACAATACCACATTATTTAAACACCTTCCAGACTATTCTAAAATTAGCAGTCAAGTGTTTTGTTTTTCATTATGATAATGGTCAGTAATCACATCCAGTCTTTTTCAGTGTCTTATTTGTGCATATTTTCAATTAGGAAAACAAGTTTGACTTTGTTTTTGTAAAGGGGAAAGATGCGACAAGAAGGACACAAGACCCTGCAGGATTTCTTGCTGAGCCAGGAGGCAATATGTTTGTGCAACAGCAGGGCTATGAAAGTATCCCACTAAGAGGAACCAATTTTATGATTTCATCCTAGGGAGAAGAAAATCACTATTTTTAGCCTTAAGAGAATCTAACAGCAGCATGAGATGAGAAAGATATCCTTTTGCGCTTTTGTTGTTACACAGTGAAAAACTACAGGATGTGCAGATAGGTTTAAAGAAATCAGTAAAGCAGCTGCGTTTATTGATTTTTTTTCTTTTTCTGGGAATTTACTGTATCATTGATATATTTAAATATATCATACCTAATGTTGATTTGCCCAAAACTCACAAAAGTCCTGAAATAAAGAAATAATTTTGTATCATTTTAATGTAAATGTCCATGCTTTAAACAGTCACACTCACAAATGTATTTGGCTGAAAGCCTTGCAGGCAACAGTTTGTAGATTAAGACTTGGGCTCAGTGAGGAAATGAGACAAAATCAATCCGAAAAATAAATCTATTTACATTTCACCACTCATACCCAACATCCTTTATTGTGAGCAAGTTCATGTCCTTGGGGAGTCATCAGAGTGAAAAACGGACAGTAATTCACAGACCTCATGGTTCACCATGGGTGTGAGAGAGAGAAGACAGAGTGGTACAAAATTTTCCCCAGAAATCTCACATCTATTTAAGGGCTGCAAAGCCAAAACTCTGCCCGGGGAAGAAATATTTCTTGTTTTTTAGCAATTTTTTCTTGCTCCGTTTTTTTTTCTCTTTTAAATGAGAGAAAGAGTTCTTGCTATTTTCTGCTTTGCCTCTGTGATCAAACTCCAATGGGAGCTTCGACACTGCATGCTCAACTTTATGAACACATGCACACTCTCCCATTTATGACATGACTCTCATCTTTAATTTTCTCCCATCAAATATGGAGTCGCTTAGTTATGATAATATGGTGTAAGGATTACCCAAAATTAAAGGCACATGCAATTTAATCTAATTCTTAATAACACGTCAGCTCTGATGAGAAGTGAAACGTCTACAGGAAAGCTGAAACAAGTCCATCTGCCTACAACAGAGCACTTAGAACTACTGTGACTTGATTAAAGCTGTATGGGCTATTATTGTCATAAAGGTCTACTTTAGCAATTGCACAATACTGATGCAACAAGCGACAAATTGCCTTACTGTAAGTAGGTGTCAAGCTCTAAAAAACTAGATTTGTCATTTCCCATGAAACAACGTGACATCATCAGCATTTTTTGTTTAGACTTGATGA
This sequence comes from Naso thynnoides, assembly GCA_029783665.1. Taxonomy (NCBI): domain Eukaryota; kingdom Metazoa; phylum Chordata; class Actinopteri; order Acanthuriformes; family Acanthuridae; genus Naso; species Naso thynnoides. The sequence continues at coordinate 8,262 of JAQLOL010032859.1, forward strand.
AGCTTCTCCAACACTGACAAAATTAACAAAACTTATGATTTAGATAAGCTCTTATTTTCTCTCTTATTCTATATCTAAATGTTTCATTTAAACCAGTTGAACTTATCTGATGAAGCTGATGTCCTGCATTTTTTTTTCTGAAATGTATCCATGTGGTTTCATGCACTTGTATATAAATCACTTTGGATAAAAACCTCAGCTAAATAAATATAATGAGATGTAAAATGGGATGATGTCTCTTGTCATTAGTACTATATGTGAATAAGAAGAGGAATTTAATATAAGAAAAACATAATAAAAACCTTGAGAGAAGATTAAATTTCAAAGCTGGATGGACACACGCGTTTACCTGATTTACGTTTTAAAATTTCACAATCTGCATCTGTGCTTTGACAACAAACATCCTCTGCCTCTCCGCAAAGCAGATAGGGAGTATAAATCCCTCCGCAATCCAAACATTGGTCTTATTCCCCGGTCTTTGATTGCCAAAAAAAGTGTAACAAATTACAGCTGTACTATTGACCAGAGGCAGATGCTGAAGCCCTTCAATTTTCCAGGACATAGCACAGGAGCAGAACTCATATTTGCTACAACTCCAAACAAGAGACAGGCTGGCAGGCAGCACAGAGCCTTAACAAAACCCAGCAGAGTCAGCTGATGTGCAACTTTTCTTTCCGCCGAGCCAAAAACGGATGATTTAATGCGCATCTTCAAATCCAATGTTTTGCAATGTTTTATTTATTTATTTATTTATTCATCTCAATTGACAGTCATAGACATATGCCATACAAGCGGCCAGCTCATCAAACTTACTTACACCCACAGCGATAGCTGTTGGCTTATGTAATAGTTTTGTGTCTCCAGATGTTTCACACACTTTCACAGAGGAAAAGGGAAGTTAGCTGGCCAGTGCATATGTCTCTGCTCTGAACAGCTGTTGCACTTTTGGCTTACAATAATTCTTAAAATTAAAAGTATCTGTACAATAGATGTGATTGTGTAAGCAATCAGAAATCAGAAACACTTGAATTTCATTCTGCTTTTTGCAAGTATCTGATCAAAAACCAAGTCCGCTACAAGAGTATTTCAGCAAATTTTTCACAGGATAGAATTTGTGAATAAGTAGATAAGTAAATTGAGATAATTAGCAGGTAAATTTGTCTTACGCTAATGCTAGTTGTGTCTATCTCCCCGGATAGATTTCAATTTGATAGGTCTGCATTTCTCTAGCATTAGTTAACAGTTAGCTGTTTATTTGACTGTGGTTTACAATTAGCTTAGCTTTTTGATGAGAATCTAAATACTGTGCAGTGGCCCAGAAGGGTCGAAGCAAATGCGAAAGCCGCAACACAAATACAAAAGCTAAAACATGAATGCAAATTCAGAACATGAATACAAAAGTCACATCATGAATTCAAAAGTTGCAACAAGATTACACAAGTCTTTTGGGCCACAGTAATATTGAATGGAAAACATGTATTATATGATTAACGAACAAAAAAGTCCTAATTTTATTTTTGTCACACTTGTATCATAAGTGGAGTTACACTAAATGCACTGAAGGAATGACATGACAAATGCAACTTTTCTAAAGAATCAGATATTAGTCATGTACTGAGGAAATTTGGTGATTGCTCAGCATGTCAGTGTCAAATGCATTTCAGCCCTCTGATGACACAATGCAAACAGTTTAACTGTTAGAATAAATCACTCTAACAGCTGCACAGAAATTTTTGCATGCAGACTGTGAAACCTCTGCAGCAACAATCTCTCCAGCACATTGATGGTGATGATGCAATATCCCAACTGCTGTGAGCTGGAATATGTCCAATACAGGCAGGTTGCAAGTAATCTGCCAGGACCTGCTGAGACCATCAGAGTCTGTTATTTTGTATCCCACTTCCTCCATCAGAGGTTTATCACTGGTCCACGTTTGTTGTCTTGTTGTAAACATGCCATGTGGGACTAAATCAGTGTAGACTGACAAACGGGTCACCGGGGGCTGGGACAAACGCTGAGGAGTGGACACACACCCAAAGGCACCTTTGTTTTCACCAGTAGAGGAGCTGACAGGTGAGGACTGAGCTGGCAGTTTGTATCTGACTCACACTCCGTCCTGTCAGAGTCCCTGTGAAAGAGGCTGACTTTAAAAACTAAGCCACAAGTTTGACTCTATGAGACTTTTAAGGGATAATTAAACAAACTAACTTTTTTATTGCTAATGGAACAATTAATTAATATTCATTTTTTAACTGACTGTTTTGCACCAAATCAGATAAGAGTGACTAAAGAAATTACAGCCAACATATAGACAAAAGTAGTAAAGTCACATTTTTAAAAAAAATTATTTTGGGGGCTTTTTGAGCCTTTAGTGACAGAAATGGACAGCCTTTAGCTTAAGAAATGGACAGAGAGAGCGACGGGGAATGACATGCAGCAAATAGCCAAGGGTGGAATCGAACCTGCGGCTGCTGCAGCAAGAACAAATCCTCTGTATATGAGGCACCAGCTCTACCAACTAAGCCACTGCACGCCCCACGTCCCCATTTTAAAACATAAAGTACGAGAACAAGTTATAAGAACATATTTCAACTAAAAAATGAGAATAAAATAACCTGATAAACTGTAGTTAAACAACCTACACTGTCCCCCATTAATCTCTTCCACAGAGTTAAACGTTGTGTTTCTGAGACAATCCAAGCATTTAAACGTTGATAATGAGCAGATATGTTAGTTTATATTTCTTTTCTTCTCTAAAGGGAGAGCGAAAACAAATTAGAGGGATTAAGATCTTCCTTCACAGATCGTTGATCCAAAGCAGAGGTTTGCGTTCACTGATGAATGTCATTAACAGTCTTCAGTCTTGTTGCTATAGACGGGTATTTTTGTGTCCAGGAGAATCCAATTTTAGAAAAAGAAGGAAATTAACTAGTTTGATGAAACAGACACTAGCTGTGAAGTCACACCCACCTCTCTGGTAATGATGTTACCTTACCTCAGCTTTAGGGCTTTAAAATACATCTCCTTGAAATACATTGTTAAAAAATAAAAATAAAAATAAAAAATCTGAATAAAACAAATTAGTAGTACTGTACATATAAATGAAAACAAGGTTGACAAAGAAAACCTGCAATGCATGTAGACATGACCCCCCCTCCCAAAATAAAAAAAGAAAATTGCAAAGAAATGAAAGTGAAAAGCTAATGTTTATTCATTATTGTGCTCTGTGTGAGATGTGCTGAGGGAGACACTGTAAACACGTCACAGCTCAGAAGTTTATAATTAGCATGCTGCTTACCAGAGCCAGACACATCAAACAAACTGAATGAAATGTGATGTAAAACCCTCAAGTGTGAAATGTAGTTTTGAAATGCCAAAAACACAACTGAACTATTCAAACCCATAATTAGACAGTGCAGTTAGAACGTGTTTGTGTGTTATTTCTCAAATAGTTTGATGAACAAAAATGAGAAAATGTGGAAACACCCTCCAACACACATCACACTCATTACTTCACTGTCCCATATTCTGTGTCAAAGTTGCGCTCATTGACAACACATCTTCTTTTGTCTTTGCTAAATAAACATTTTTTGAAGTATAATTAAACATTAAAAATCAACAAATATTAAAATTACCCTGTTCATTTGTTTGAGCCTAACACAGCAGGTGGCAGGTGGTTGTTAATGTCAGTATCAGCAGGGTTGGGAAGGTTACTTCGGAAATGTAATAGCTCACAGATTACTAGTTACCCTATTTAAAATGTAATAATTATGTAACTATTTCAATTACTTTATCAAAGTGATATAACTTGATTACTTTGAGATTACTTTTCTAAATTTCTAACAAATGCAGACGTGGGGGCTGCAAATTCAAACAAGAGAACCAAACAAAAGCATCAGAATAGCATTGAACTTTGCCAAAAATCCTTGACTGGAAATGGCAAAAGAAGACATTATACTCATTAAATACATGTAAAGGAACAAAATGAATATTATTCAACATATAGCGTAAGCTTTTTACATAAAATATTCAGATGTAATGCTCTTTGTAATCATTAACATCTTCATAACTGTAACTGTTAACAATCACATATATTTTGTTATTAAATTATATAATTTAGTTACATGTTACTAGTTACTTCACAACACTGAGAATCAGAGAGGATTTAAAAGACAAAGGGGAATAAATGCAACCATCCTACATCCTTTCTTTAAAGTGTTTATGCTGTTTAGGGCCATGCAGGGCCGGAGTCTATCCCATAATCCACTGGGCAGGTCGCTGTCCATCACAGGGAGAATGCAAACATAAACAGACACACAAACACATTCACACCTACAGACAGCTGGGAGGTTTCATTTCAGATAGACTGCATATCTTTGCACAGTGGGAGGATACAGATGAAGGGAGAACATGCAAACTCCCTATATATAAAAACCTATTCAGCTCAAGCTATATGATATTACATAAAGCACATTGTATGACTATCAGTGGTATCACATTTTTAGCCTGCTAGCAGCCAACTCTGGATGTCAGAGTCTGCTGGCACACCAGTTTAGTTAATTAATTTAGAATCATTTCATCTCACATTTATAGTCTGCAGAGGATGAATCCTGACTTTGGTGATCCACTGACTTTCCCTCTGGCACCAACATGACATTGACATTCTTGGTTGCAAGTGAAATGTCTCCTCCATTACTTGCTATTTTACACTGGAATTTTTTTTTTACAGATGTTGACGTAATACCATTGCGTCTACTGGATGTGCGAGAGTTGCTGTGTTATTATTACAAAGTTGGAAGTTAAACTGCAAAGTCAAACTATAATGTCTAAAAGAAATTACTGGCAGAAAAACTAAAACTAAATGAAAGAGGCAATACACAAACCACACTGCTACTGGTTTTGATTTGTCTCTACATAAATCAAAAAACATGCAGAACTGATTTCAAGGTTGATTAAACTAATTAGCTTTTATCTCCAAGGTTGGATTGTAACAGTAAACCATTGGAGTTCTTGGAAATTCATAAAAGAATTAAATCCCAAACTGTAAAAAACCCTGCAGGGCATCCGTATCTAATCTTAAGAATCCACTGATTGTGTAAGGCTTATCAAAATGCCAAACGTGTTATTTATTAAAAAGCCTTGTTTGGAGTTGGTCTCACTGGGATAGTTTCACTTATGTTTAATTTACTGCCGCTCCAGAGTAAAAGAAAATAAACTGAAGCACAATTTAACATCTAAATGAAAGCTGTAATGAGCATCTATCCCTCATGTCTCTCATATTGTTTGTCAAACATTTCCAATTTCTTAAACAGAACCACCCACCCACCCACATACACACACACCCACACACACACTGACATCTTGCCCAACATATTTTATAAGGCTTTGAAGTTTGAATTGGAAACATTAAGTGCTCATATCTGATTCTGTCTGATGTCTCTCAGATTGAATCCTCAATAACACTTGGTGGTTCTTTGCTCAATCTCACAAAGGAAAAAATGCTCTGAGTTTAAGTCTTAAAAGGAGAAATTACTGTGTAGTTACTTTCAGTCAAAGACATCAAATTGATTATTGTCCTGCACAGAAAATATAGGATCAGAGATGGAGAATGTGTATTTCAGAACACTGATGTTGCATTTTAACAAAACAATTTTTCAGATCTCCTCTTAAGTCTTTAAGGACAGCTATTGTAAGATTTAATATAGCCTAGTCATATCCAGACAGAAGTATACATTTGCTTCCTTAAATTAATGAGTATGCCACTTGTTTACCATTGCAATTCAGTTGGGAGGCTTGTAAAAACCAGATTTTAAAAAACCCAAAACATAAACAAACAAGCAAAAAACCCCAGTTATAATTGATACAGTGAAGGCTGAGATGCCCTAACTTTCAGTCACCAAGGGTTTGGGTCCTACACTTCCCATAATGCAACACTACTGCCACTATCAATCTGCTTACTGATAAACAGATAAAAAAACAACAACTCTGAGGCTCCAGGTTGAAGTCGACTTCTTGTTAACCTTTTTTGCCTCCAAAACTTAACAGAGGTTTTAAGAGTTACATTCCTCTAATTTCTTCCAACTTTTCGAAGCTTCTCCAAGTCAAAAATAAATTTAACGGCCACTTCATTAATGGCACCTTTACAATCTTGCCTAATGCAAGTTTTTTTCTCACCCATATGTTTATTAATTTTTATTATAACAAACAAAATACAAAATGACATTAAATGGCAACACAGACCCAAAACAATACCCAACTAAAACAACAACAACAACAAAAAGGTCGCGAATAATGACAGTGATACAAAAGGAAAAGAAAAAATACATACAATACATATAGCAAGGGCACTAAAGCAATGATAACCATACATCTGCAAAGATTTCAATTATCCAACCTCAGGCACGCTTGTTAGATGAGACGGATCATTGCTCTTGATATATTGCATGAGTTGTCCCCACACTTTCTGGAATATCTCTTGTTTATCTTAGCACATAGGTGATTTTTTCAACAGGTACACATAGAGACAGTTCCTTAAACCAGGGGTCTTCAACCTTTTTCAGCCCAAGGACCCCTTGATTGATAGAGACACAGAGCAGGGACCCTCAGATTAAAAAAAAGAAAAAAAGATTAGGAAAAGTGTTGTGTTTTAAGACAAGCCAACTGTTTTTTTAACCTATTTTATACTCAGTCATTATCATACTTGTTAAAAGTAGCTAATTATTGCCCATTAATATTAGAGTTTATTTTTAATTGAGTTTACTCAATGTAATTTGTGTCCAATTTAAAAAAAAAATCAGATATAAATTATTTTGATGAAAAATTTTAACTTTTTTTTGGGGACCCCCCTGCAGCACTTCCATGGACCCCCTAGGGGTCACGACTCCCTGGTTGAATACTAATGCCTTAAACCATTGAGCAATGTTTGGTTTGTCCATCTTTTTCCATGAAAGAGCAATAGTTCTTTTTTCTTGTAATAAACATTGTTATGTTTTATCTTATGACCAACTGGATGGAGGCCCAGTAGAAAGAGTTTTGGGTCCAGCACAAAGTTAACCAATAACATCTTTTGCACCTCCAGCCTAACTTCCTCCCAGAATTCCTTCACTTTTGGGCATGACCATACACAACGGAATAGTGTGCCTTTATCTTCTCCACATCTGATGCATAGGTCTGGAATATTAACATTGAATTTATTAAGTTTCTCTGGGGTGATGTATACTCTCATCAGCCAATTATATTGCAGAAGTTTTAAACCTGCATTACCTGTTTGGGTTTGGGCCTCCTTTCAAGCCTTGCTCCACTGTTCCAATGTAAGTTCCTCCTCTAAGTCAGAATCCCAGGCCTTGAGTTTAGAGTCAGAGAATTCTGGAGAAGAGACTAATAAAAGATCATAGAATTCAGATATAATTGCTTTCTTCCACATCAGCATAGGATGACCCTGGCTAGCCCCTATAGAGCTCCTCAGTTGCAAATTTTCAAAAAAAGTGTTCACGAGGGATATCATATTTAGAGACTAATTCTTCAAATGATAACAAATTTCCACTGTGTCTTCCAAAAACATCCTTTAAATGTCCCACCCCCTTATCAGCCCACATTTTAAAGCCCCCATCGGCTTTTCCCGGTATAAAATAACCATTGCCCCAAATTGAGCTAAAGCAAGAAACTGAAGAGGTCTCCTTCAAATGTTTTTTAACCTCCTGCCACACAGCAATCATATTTTTAACTATAGGATTAGTTGTAGATTTTTATTTGAGTTTGAATACATATAAGTGCGAAGTGGGAACTTTTAGGAGCAAGAATACCACTCCCTCCATTGTGTAATAAAACATTGAGGTCCTCAGTTGAGCTGCCCAGTAGTAGTACAACATGTTAGGGCATTGCAACCCTCCCCTATCATCGGGCAAATACAGGAGAGACAACTGAAGCCTGAGGCGTTTTTTTTATTCCAAATAAAATCACAAAACAACTTCTTCTTTTAGAAAAGAAGCCTGGAAGTGTAAAGTGATATCCTGAAACAGATATAATAGCTTAGGGAGTACATTCATTTTAAGTGTATTAATTCTACCCATTAGGGAAATCGGCAGCCTTGACCACCTATCCGCTGATTTAGAAAGTTAAGTAATAATTGGATTATGATTAGAGTTCACAGTATCCTCCAGTTTGGGAACAATCTGAATACCTAAATAGGTAAATATGTTCACCATTTTAAAGTGACTGACATGACTGAGTGGGTTAGACCTCTCCTCTGAGTCTAGGAGCATTATGGAGGATTTAGAGTTATTTATTTTGTGGTCAGAAATACAACCAAATTGTTACATTATCTCCATAAGAACTGAAATTGACACAATAGTCCCAGATTTTTAAGGAAGCGAATCATGTCATCGGCGTACATAACTATTTGATGGTTAAATCCTCCTATGTTTATGCCCGTAAGCCTATTGCAAGTTGATACAGAAGCTCAGCCATATATTCTATCTTTACACAGTTTATACTGTTAGATTTTTGTTGACTCTGTTGTAAATTTCTAAAACCATGGATATGTAGGAATTTTATATTTCTGTGGTTAAGATCAGGTTAAGTTTAAGCACAAAAGTCACATGTTTAGGGTTTGAAAGGTCATGTTTTGGCTTATAATACCTGTTTTTGCAATAAAACACAACTGCAAATTTATCCGGTTGAAACTGTCAGTGTTGAAGGAGTCTTGAGCACTGGTCTGTTACTTGGCAATCGTCTTAGATAGATGTTGCAAAATTGTATAAATCCAACTTTTTTGTTTTTGCAAATGGGCTTGTGAATTTCTGAGATCATCATTAAAAGTGGTATTTTACTAGACTACGCTATATTGAAAGGAGTTTCTAATCTCTTGTCCTCTCTGTTTATATACAGATCAGTATTAACAACAAATGAATGCTACAAGTGTAATGAGATTGGACTTCATGACAAATCTTATTGGACTGCATTTGATTGTGTAAGTTGGGCTTATAAAGAGTCTGTAATAAACTGTTTTCACAGTCTGTGTAGTGCCTCTTTCAGGGATACACAATATTGACAGCACGTTATTGGTATCAGCTGATATTGGCTTTAAAAATTAACTATCGATATCAACCAACACGCTGATATCCTGTGATATAACAACCGATAAAATAACAGGCTGCTGTTTCCTTGATTAAATGCCTGAGTCTATGCCATGTTTGACATGTTCCCCTGGACAGACATTATGTTTATTTACTTTGTCACTAGTGAAATTGGCCAAATTTGGTTGTCCAGAAATGACTGTCTCAGGGAGAGCATCATCCAGTTTTAAGTAGGATGCATCTTACTTGTTATGTTTAAAAGCAATGTTCATAATAACATGACATTTTTTACATAAATGGATTGGACACAATGTAAATATAGTAATAAATTGCTTCTTTTGCACAACAAATGATTATTACATAATTTTAAGCTTTGCATTTTATGCCTGCATTTGCTGGCAGGCCAGCACGGTGAGAGTATGCATAATGATATATATATATATATATATATAATATATATATATATATTTTTTTTCATATAAT
>JAQLOL010032937.1:0-17808 GCA_029783665.1 Naso thynnoides
TAAACAGACAGACAGGTGGACAGACAGACAGGTGAACGGACAGACAGGTGAACAGACAGGTAAACAGACAGACAGGTGGACAGACAGACAGGTGAACGGACAGACAGGTGAACAGACAGGTAAACAGACAGACAGGTAAACAGACAGACAGGTGGACGGACAGGTAAACAGACAGACAGGTGAACGGACTGAGTCGGGGATTTCAGGGTGATCTGTAAACACACGACATGTTGTATAATGATGTGTAGGACCGTAAAGTGTGTGTAGAGTGTTTAGTGTGTGTGTATACTGTGCAGCGTGTTCAAGGTGTGTGAAGTGTGTACTTTGTATCCTGTGTGGTGTGCGTACATTGTGTATAGTACACAGTACATACTGTACACACTATACATAGGATACATTGTGTACTTTGTACACAGCGAGTAATGTGTGTACTCTTCAAAATGTGTATTAGAGCAATGATGGCTCCATACTGACACAATGCCTCGGTGCATATTCAGCGTGTATTAAAATAACGAGTACTGTGAAGTGATTGTAAAATTAATTGTGATTTTTTGTGGCCTTTTGAACACAACTCCATGGGAAAAGTTGGACCATACACTCTTGCAGGAGTGTCTCTATTTTCAACCTTCTCTCCTGACTGATTGTCTTTTGTGAATTTACTAATTTCATAGTGACACAAATGAAGTGGAAACTCTTGATGTCTGGATGGGATTTGTGTCGTGGTAACTGGCAACCCAACCGAGAGACAGAGGTAAGCATGCACGAATCAGGGCACTACAGCTGGAAATGAAATCTGCCCCGTTTACTGTTATTGTTACAGTCAATCAACGGGAAGTGTCCATGACATTACAAACTAATAAACAAACAAATAAACAAACCTGACTGATTGCTGCGGGATGCTAAAACTCTTCTCTCCACTCAGTTAGCTGCTGAAAATGGCTTTTATTAATTTTATTTCTACTTTGTACTTTTGTCTTTCGTGGTGCTGGACGGTACCCTCTAATAACCTCCAGCCACAGACTGGAACGTTTTGCTGAATGTTGTAAAACTTCATGATCTGATTTCTTTAAATTAACTGATGTGTTAGTTCATGCTAATGTTAAATGTTAGCGCAACTCAAGGGACTCAACAGTAGCCACTACCAACATCCAATCAAACACACTACAGTGCACCCAAAGCAAGTCAAATATGACGACAGTCTATTAGGGTGAATCTGAGTGTTTGCAGAATAATTTTAGAAAATAAACTACAGCAAAAATGTTTAAATTTGTGACTTAGTAGCAACAGGAAGTAAAGAGTTCTGCCTATTCCTGTCACAGATAACCGTAATCAGAGCCACTAAATTAAAGAAATGCAGCCGTACTTTGACCTCTAAAATTATTCTATGAAGACACATTTCCCTCGATAGACTGTCGTCATCTTCGACCTGCTTTGGGTGCACTGTGGAGTGTTTGATCAGAGTTTGGTAGTGGCTACTGCTGAGTCCATTGACTTTTGCTAGCCTTAGCATTAGCATTAGTGGCAAAATGATGAGTTGTTCAAACTATGTCCTGCGTGCAATGAGCTGAGTTATTTCTCTATCAATAGGAATGGGACTGGGTAGGTCAAAAATGAGGCCCTGCGTCAAAAAATTCCTGAATATCCCTTTAATGTGTGTGTGTTAATATTTGTACCATTAAGGTGTCTCAGCAGCGCATCTGTTCTCTCTGAAACAGCAAAAAAAGAAATAGACATTCTTAAAAAACATCAATGATGGACTCAAATTAAACCAAATTGTGTGTAAACATCAGAAACAGAAACAAGGTGATTATCGAACGATCAGCTGATGTTTGTTTTCCTTTCTGCACCAGTTCAGCTGCTCACCGAGCATCAGGAGTGTGAGCTGAGGGCAGCGGTGTGTCGCTTAGCCACATGTGAGACAAAAGACAAAGGAGGCGACTGTGACTGTGATCCCTGTCTAATCGGTGTGGGCTGTACTGTGGGCTGGGCTAAAGCGCCGAAGAAGAGGAAGAGTCACAGCCGTCTCTGTTTTCTGAGGACATCCTGCAGCATCTTCTGTGCAATGCTAAAGATTTTACGTGTTTGGTGGCCGGGGCTGTCAGTTTGCTGTTGTGTGCTGTCAGAGTGCCAAAATGATCTTTGAAGACAGTGATGTGCAGGCGTTTAGCTGGACTCTCTGGGGGCGGAGTCAGAAAAAAGGATGTAGTCCAAGTGCTGGTCGGGAAAACATTCACCAAATCATTGCACTTATGTGCAACACGTGCAAAACGCTACAGAAAATCATTCCTGCTTGTAGTCAGCAGGTATGAACCCCAAACTAAGTGTTTTTATGTCGTATAAGTAGTTGTTGTACGCTTTACATGTTATATACTGCAGTATAATGCAGATATTTCTTCATAGATTCTATCTTTATCATTTCTCTCTGCTCTGAATTCTTTTTCTTGAGCAGCAGAGCCTGACTGAACCATGCCGGGGGAACTGATAGAGTATTTAAATGTGGTCGTGACTGTGGCTGTAATGACCACTGCAGCCGGCAGGAGGTAAAGAACTTTACTTAGCACAGGTGTGATGTAGATGGTCAACACATGAACTGAACCAAAGAATCTGATTTAATGTGATGAAATTAATGATCAAGTTTATATTCACCATCAGTTGTTCGTTCTGCAAAACAGACAGACAGACAGACAGACAGACAGAAATCATCATCCCATTGTTTATCTTAATAGTAAATATAATATATAAATTTCATGCACTGCATTCTGTCAAACTATATTCATATATTCTATTTATAACAGATGTGTCTCAGATATGTATTGTTTGTGATATTTATTCTAATAAATATCCTTTAAACCACTTGATAAAATACCATCTATACCTTTTTGTTTTAACTTATAAATGTTTATTACTTTATATCTAATGTTATTGTATAATGTAAATACATTTTTTGAACATGTATTTGCCTTTATAAACCTTAAGTATCTTAGTCAGTAGAATCAATACTTTTTTTAATCATCATGTTATAGATTCTTTACAACATTTAATACGATTTACACAGTCTTTTAATCTTATTATGAAAGTTACTGTCAGGATTTTAAACATCTGAAAACCACAAAGTGAGAGTTCTAAACTGATTAATAATTGTCATGATAATATTAATGATTATAAACAAAATGATCAGGATTTATAAAATTTAACCTATTGGAGAACAAATATTTCTAAATGAGTGACACAACTCTGACAAGCATATAAATATATAGATTAATAATGTAAAATAATGTTATGGATAATATTTAAAGTGATAAATGATTTAAAGTCATTATTATGACTGATAATAATTTCTTATGACAGATCAAGTTTTTTCATTGTGTTTATTATTGATATGTCATAAACTTGAAGTTTTCGATTGACTTGAGGTTTGTGTCAAATCCTAGAAATAAAACAACGTTAATGTTAAATAATCTTTAATAACAATTAATGTGATAAATTTTCTTAAGCAGGTCTCTGAATAAATTTGATCAATTTTCCAGATAATACACTTAAGTATATTTCTTGTTGTTTTTCTTCTCTGATAAACAAATATTTTTATCGATTTAAGGTTGAAATTTATTTTTAAAAGACTTTAATCTTTGTTTTATCTTTGTAATTGATTTCTAATGTCATAGAACTTTTGAAATATTACAGAAGAGGTCACTTTTTGTCTCAGAATTGATTTTGTTCCTTTTCTTCTTCTAAAATCTTTAATGACCAGAATAATTTGTTACTGATTGATTGTTAAATTATGTCAACAGGTAAATTGATTAAGATGATCTATAACCTATTTTAGGTAAACAATGGCAATGCTGAATGATTGCTAACAACATGAACCTTCATTAAAAACAATATTCAACATGAATAAAGAGATATTGATCGTTACTGATAGTGATATTTCTGATGTCATGAGCTTACCTGTGACTGGAGCTGCGAGAGACACAGAAGCGAAAGCAATAAGCAGCAACACAACACACCTGTAAAGACACACACACACACACACACACACACATTAGAGAGTTTTCAATGCAAAGCAAACGGGTGATTTTACTACATGTTGTTTGCATGTTGTTTTCCTTCACTGTGATGTCTCAGTGAGAGAAAGACAAGTCGAGTCACCGCATGAAGATTCAAAAACATTTCCTAGTTTTTAGGTTTTTCAATCTGAGTCGAACAAAAAGAAAGAACTAAAGAATGCAAAGTGCCAAATGTGAAGACTATGAAGCGAAAATGTGACAAATGTTGCACGATGACTGTAAAACAAATTAGCAACAAGAGCAACAGAGTTGAAAGCATAAAGTCACGAATGTAAGACGAAACATATGAGGTAAAGAATGTAAAGTGATGAATGCATGGGGAAGCTGCAGGGCTAAACCGGTCTGAAGGGTTAAATAACTGCATTTCTTTTGTTTCCTCCACAGAGGGAAAAGAAAACAAAGCGTCTTTCTTTACCAACGTATAGAGAGAAACGAGCTGAGAGCGAAAAGCAGCTCAGATCCTCAAAGAGACAGAGAAGCTTTTAGGTCCATGAAGAGAGTCGAGTGACTGCTGCTTTATGCTAAATCACTGAATCATTCTGCTGGACACACAACACCTGAATCCTCGTGTCTGCACACTCACTACACAGCTCAGTGTTACGCTGTGAACTTTAAAGGCCAGCTGGGCCGGTATAATGTTCATCACACGTAGAAAGTCTAACCCCCAAAATAGATTTATTTACAAATAGGTAAAAAATCTCCTTTGAAAAAGCCAAAGAGGAAGTCGAAAGCACCAAAATAAAAGAAACTTCAGTTTCAGACATAAAAAAAAAGCTGTTGTGAACTGCAGGACAGACGTCAGAGATCAGAGAGCCTGATTGAAAAACAAAAAAAAAAGAGGCATCCAATGATCACAAGGTGACATAACAAGGCAGCACAAATGTTCAAGCCTGACAGGAACACAGAGATGTCCAAGTAACTGATTACATTTTATTAAACATTTCAAAATAAAAGTCACTTTTTAAAAAAATGAATCAAGTACTACTGTTTTTATTAGTAGTATTAGTATTAGTAGTATTTATTAGCAACATGTGCGGCAGTGACTGAGAATGAATTTTGTGCATCTGTTCTGTAAAAGCTGTGAACTGAAGGACTCTCCGCGTCAAATAGGACCAAAAGTGAACGATTCAAAGTTCAAACTCACCGTCTGAGCATGTTGGTGTCGTTCCGAGGACCAACGGGAGACAAACTTCACTGTTTGATGAGTTTCTGAACTCAGCGGAAAGAGAGCAGCAGCTTTTTATTCTCCTCCCTCCCTCCTCCTCCTCCTCCTCCTCCTCTCATTGGCCGCCTGTTTACCTGTTTGAACGTCTACACTCAGTTTAACTGTTTAATCCAAAGTAAATACACTGATTCACTATTTTAGCAAAGCAAAAGATGACAGCAGCTCCGCTGGTTTCTGCTGTTTGTTTCTTAGAGATGTTTTGCTTTTCCATCTTTTCTGACCAATAAATGTTGTTAGAATGTCTGAAACAATGCAAAGGTGCAAATTACTATTTTACAAATCCTTCAGCATTACAGTATTTAGATATAGACATTTTGTTTCCCACAAGGAAATGTGGAGAAATATTCTGAATACTTATGTGTGTGTGTGTGTATGTGTGTCATGTGTGGTATGTTGCTCTCGTTCTGAGGAAAACTGGTTGGACGATATTTGCCGAAAACACAAAGACTCTATGAGAAGGAGGCTGTTCATTATATAAACTCTCTCACTCAGAACAAAATGTTACCAGCACATTAACTTGGTATGAAACACACACAGCACACTTTACATTCCAGACAGAAATCAGAAAATAGTGGTTGCTTGTACCCGGTGACCTTCAGATCAAGAAAAAGTGAGAGTGTAGTTTGGTGGCCGTGATGGTTGTGCAGCTGTAGATAAGATGAGAAGAATACCTGCGTGGTTTTTACACTGACTCATCTTTCACACACAGGTCAGTGCTGCTGCACGTACAGGTGACACATTAAAGGAGACGTGGTACGCTCGTTTTCAGGCTCTCACTTCTATTTGAAGTCACTAGTTGAACATGTTAGTTTCCTTTGTTATTGCTTCTCTCACACTGACCGTCTCTGCAGCCTCCGTGTTGTGAGCGTCCTTTTGGTGCCTGTCCCTTTAAGACCCTCCTCCCAAAAAGCCAAGTCTACTCTTATTGGACAACTCCAAGAAACCCCACCTACCATTTCTGCACCAGCTTGGCCGCTGTTTCCATAGCATCCATAACAAGTGATGGTTGTAACCGAGTTTAGCTGCACTTCTGCCATGAATTTCACATCAGTAACTGAATACAAACCACCATGTTCACGTAATGTGGTCTGCATAAAGTGTTATTGACCACAGAGGCCAGATCATTGTACAGTGTAAACAGGCTTGGACCGAATATTGAGCCCTGTGGTGCCCCGAATGAAGTGTCAATAGAACTGGATTGATAACCATCTGCAACTGTTGCTTGTGTTCTGTCAATCAGATTATTGCATGTTTTTGTGCCAACGGAGATTTTTTCCTGAGTCTATTCAGAAGAAGAAGAGAAGAAGAGTGCGATTCACTGTGTCAAACGCTTTCGGCAGATCAATAAACAAAACAACCCAAACACAGATTGTATCACTGACTGCTGCTGTTACTGTGCTGTGTCCTGGTGTGAAACAAGATTAATGTGGATTTAAAAAGCGACGTTCTGACCAAAAACACAACAGTCACAGAGATCGATACGTTTTATAGAATTTTCACTAAAAGTGACAGTTTAGAGATAAGGTGGTAATTATTTGGATTGCTGATGTCACTGCCTTTACGCACAGAGAGTACATGTGCTGTTCCACACTTCAGGGATGGTGCAGTAGTTAAACTAAAAATACATGTTAAAGGATGAGCTAGAATTGGCGCAGACAGTACGAGTCGAGCGCTGAGGCCAAAGCATCAAATTCTGAAAGTGTGTTTATTGTCATCTGAGGCAACTGGTGCCAGATTTGGACTATAAAATAAGTTACTAGAAGAAATAAAACGACTCTTAAAAATACTGAATATTTTCCCCTTTTCTGACACATAGAACCTACCACGATTTAAGGCCTTTATTGTTTTCCCAAAATTTAGCTGGATTGTCATGACAATCACACAGGGTATCAACAAAATAACACGATTTAATTCGTCTTAATTCCCTGACATATTTATTTCTTAAGTGTCTAAAAATCTGATGATCTGCAGGGGGCTTAGAACTCTGTGCTTTTGCTCCTTGTTGCTCAACATCTCTGCGATTTCAGGTGAGAATCGGGGATGTGATCTGTTTTTTATTTAGTGTTTTTTGAAGGGAAAATGCTTATTTGTCAAAGAAGGGTCAGGAATCATACACAGCCTTGTGGCCTCACCGCACAATAAATTATGGAGGAAAGCCCGCCCAGTGGAATGTGTAAAATCTCTATTAACAGGAATATTTGTTGTCTTGAGTCTCTAACACAGAAAACTGGACAATGATCTCTTAAATCTAGAGCAAACACACGCCTGGTTATGGTTCATATCCATTAGAGTAAACTCGTCAGAGATACTTTTAATGCAAACAATTCAAACCCTTTAAGCTGAGACTCAGAACATTGTGGTTCGGTCCATCCTCTGTATTGTAACCATCATTTGTAATGATGTCATATTTGATTTTATCTCAGGTTTCTGTTACAATTAAAAAATGTGGACCCAGATTCTAATAGAGTCCATTTTTGGAACCAGGATATAAAGACATCCAGCAAGAGGGACATCTGACCACACTGTCTTCCTCCATGAAGGTAGGTCTTCCTCGGTGGGGGTGATGGATGGACAGACAGATGCTGGGATCTGTGCCTCGCCTGCCTCCACTGCAGACTGTGAAGGTTTGAATGTGTTTTGATCAGTTTATTCCACGTCCTCCTGTTGACTGTGTGAGACATGTTTTTCATTGAGGACCTCAGTTTAAAGAAAAGTATGTTAAAAATTGTAAAATTTTATAAAAGTGAACTGAGCAGAGCAACTGAACAGTTTGTGATTTCTGGATTTTGTCGGGTGTCATCTTGTTCTTATTCTCGCGCAGAGGAAATGTGATTTAAATTCCTTCGCCATCAGAGAATCAAAACAGAGAACCTCCAACAGCAGGAAGTAGATCAGCTGACGTGTTTTCTTTGAATGACAGAACAATAGAAGGAAAGTTTCCGGCTCTGGGTGTTCATGTGGATTCTCTGAATCAATCAAACACAAGGAAACACTGTCGCACACACACACACACGCACACACACACACACACACACACACTCTTATCTCCGCCTTTGATCCCTGTGACAGAAAAACTCGTGTCTTCTTCCTGATGACTGGACCGTGTTTAGCTTGAGGCAACAGAAGCTCTTCTTTACTTACCGGGAAACATTTTTTATTTGTCATTTATCGTGTGATTCCTTTTGGTTACGATTGTAATTCCGGATTCGGGTTGAGAAGGATTTGTGAACATAAACTCTCGGTTTGAAAATTTGGAAAGTTTCACCGGACTGACAGTTCATGTCACTGCAAATCGTTTTCACATTCCAGGACTTTTTCATGAGCCGCCGTCACACTGAACTCTGAACCCCTTCACTCCCCTGCTGTGCATTCTTGTTACCACGGTAACAACCGGAGGCTATAGGTGAACTGATTTGCAAAATGGGAGCTCTTCTCTGTCGAAAGACATAGATCAGAAAAAGAGAGACACTACTGAGCATGTGCAGCGCGGTCCAATGAGGAAGAAGGAAACAGCATTTCAAGTCCCTCAAAATAAATCAGCAGAAGACAGAATATGTCATTTGATCCTGACAGGCAGAGCTGAGGGTGAAACAGCCCAAATGTCAGTTCAGTCAAACTTTATTGGAATAAGGTTTAAGTGACAAACAGACACGTGAACATCAAGTTGTTGTATGTTTGTTTGCAGGTAAAAACTTAAGAATGAATAAAAACACAAACATAAGACAGCGAATAAACTTACGTGTTACTGTGTGCGTGTGTGTGTGTGTGTGTGCGTACACTCCTCTGTGTGTGACTGTGTGTTAAAGTGTGTGTGTGTGTGTGTTCAGCGTTAAACTGATATCTCATATCTGACGCCGGTTGGTCCTGGAGCGTCTCTTGGATGTTCGGTTTCTCACCAGAGCTTTGGGCTGAGGAATAACTGGTTGACGTGGGAGGGCGAGACTCTGTTGGGAGTGGGCGGGGCTATGTATAACATCGGCAGATGGTTGTGAGAAAAGTAAGGGTCTCTGAGGTTTAGCAGAGCGAGCACTGAACTTTTTCTTCCCTCCCTCTTCGGAGTCTTTGCTCTCATCTTCTGTAAGAAAAATGTTGAACATAAAAAAGACATTTTGATGTGAAAACTAATCCCATAATTCGATCAAATTGAACGTGGAAGACGGGGGGGCAGCATGTCACCGGCTCTCTAAACTCTTTGTTCTCATTGATGAGTGACCTAAAGACGGTCAGTCTTGCTAAAATAAATGTAATGTAGACGTAAAAATGTAAAGAAATGTTTGCACACAGTGCAGCTTTGCATCGGTGAAGGAGCAGAAACACACTAGAAGACGACTAAATGTGACGTGTTGTCTTAATAAATAATGTCCAAAAAAAAAAAACAGTCCTGAAGGTCGTCCCTTTTTAGGTCCTGCCCACGTCTGTAACACAAACACAGTCAGATGGCGCCTGAGCATGTGACACAGACGACACTAACAAAGCGAGCAGGGACGATGACGACGCTAACTCAGCCATCAGTGGCTTATTTTTCAAGTTACAACACTGGAGATTTCTGAAACATATTGTTGTTCTGTTACTGCTGAGGCGTGGAGAAAAGAATCGCAGATGATTTTGATGAGTTTTCTTTCGTTTCTGTCGAGTTTAACTGAAGTGAGTTTTACTCTGAGTTCATGAGACATCATAGTTTGAGGCCGAGTCCTCTGAGTTATCATGCTCACGTCAGTTTATCTCTGCAACACGAAACTTTAACTTTTTCATTATCATTGTGTTGATGATGTCAGTTCAGTTTCTTAATGTTTTGATTTTTAGCATATTATATAAACGAACCAAAAATTTACACAATATTTCAAGTCAAATTAAGTACAAATAAACCTTTTATTATTATAAAGTCTTCCCTGTGGTTGCCGTTTTCATAAAGCTTTTTTTAAAATCAAATATTGGGTGAATTTCCTCATTGAAATTTCAAAATCTGTGTTTTTGTGCAAATTATCAAATTTCAAGCTTTTTTTGTTTTGTTTTGCACTGAAAACATAAAAAATGATTTTTTAAAATGGGCCTATTGACTTTGCTTCATGACTTGTGATACTCAGTTTTATCCTCATGCTGCATTTCACTGAGTGTTAATTGTTTGCAGTTTACCAAAATAATCTTTATATTGAATTTTTCCTTTTTCTGTAACCAGAACTGATCTCATTAGGAACAAACGTCAGATGTTCTTTGTGACGCTGTGTGTAGTTTTCAGCGTCTGTGTGTTTTTGTCTCACCGTCTTCTTCTTCTTCAACACTGTTTGCAGAAGCTGCAGCAGGATCTGAAATCAACCAATGAGACAGAAGAAGATTTTCTAAAAAAACACAATCAGATTAAAACAGATTTTGGGAGGTAAATGATGAAAACAGGACGTACCAGGTGCTGCCACCTGATTGGCTGTTGGAGCTACAAAAAAACAAAAATATTAGAGATGAATGAATGAATGAGTACATGCAGGAATGGAAGGATGAAGAGAGAGAGAGAGATTGGGTGAGCAGATTCATGGATGAAGGGATGAATCTTTGCGAATCTTAACGCTCGACTAGAACAGACGGCACGCTCGGCACATATCGATGTAACGTCAGGATGGTCATCACGCTGACCTGAAGGTGGTCTGCAGGGACGGGAGCTGTTGATGTTTCCATCCACAGGGTGGCAGCAAAGGCGAGCTTTCTACCTGTGAGCTACATCCATATGGCGTGCTGAGACTAGGAGAGCAAGTCGTAGATGAAAACCACCTCATGAGCACGGCGGCAGACTTCACAAACCCACGTTTAGTTCAGATGTTTTATTGAAAATATCAAACTGAAGGGCCCAAATTCAACAAAAACCACAAGAGAGAGAAAACCACGAGGTTGACACCAACATCCTTTGATATCAGTGATTAGAATATTTTCGCTCAGGATGCAGAAGTGTTTTCCAATCAAAATGGAGGCTGAACAGCAAGGTCGGGACTCTGCTTCAACCTGTAAACCTTAAAAAGACACATCGAGTAGTCCGAGAGAGGAATCACCGTGATCGACTCCGGGTAGAAGAGCCTCAAGAACAAAAACCTCGGTGTGAGCAGGAGGGAACACGGCATCACGAGCCGTTCCCCCACGTAAACATAAAGTCAGTTCAATGTCAGGCGCCCCACAGGAGGCGTGATGTGTTTGATTACATCACACCTTATCGTACCATCACATCTGTATGATGGCTGCGTGTCGTCAATGCTACACGTACCTGAATATATCTACATCATAAAGCATAACTCCTTGACTCAGGCTCCATCCGCACGAATACAGATAATTCATAAAAAGGATTTTTTAAATCTCTGTTACCAATAAATAAATAAATAATTAAATAAATCAATGTGTCAACACCAGAGGTGACAGATTTCTCTGTCCCCATGACAACGCAGAAAAGGTTGAAAACACCCACATTTGCATGCCAGGCCAATAGGTGGCGATAATGTGTAGTCAGTCTGTCACATCAAACACCATAGAAGAAGACTGCGTGCATGATGCCGAGCGTCTTCTTCAGCGAGCGGCAGCTGTCAACATCTGCATTTGAGCTCTGACAAAATCAAATTCAGAGATTCAGGTGTTTGGAGGCAGAGTTACTGCTTCCTGTTACACTGGAATAAAAAGTCTACAGGTCGGAGAAAACCAACTGCAAGGCGTGCCAAAACTGATTTACGACATTTAAATACATATAAACAACCACAGAGTGCCTAAGCCACGCCCCCTCCGGTGGACCCCATGGGACCTTAGTATGGAGAAAATATGGAAGGTAGTCAAAGGGGAGAAAGGAAAATATTTTTTTAACCTGTTTGACTCGTGCCCTGAATTACACACATGATGTTTGTCAATTTAAATGATAATTTTTCATGTGAAGAAAGTCTGTTTGTCGTCAAATTGTCGATGTATTAGCTTGTGAAAATATGTAATTATGAAGACGACAACACCAGTCACATAACTGACGTCAGAATGGTTTTAATGGTTTTCATCTCTTTTAAAACTTTTCCCCTCATCCTGGAGAAACTCGGTGAAATCTGGCGAGCTGACGGCCATGTCTGTACTGATGACGTATGTTGTCCCAGACGAGACACGTGGTCCACTGAGCGCTCTCACAAAAAAACTTTTTACTTTACTGTTTGATGACAAAATTTGACTTTCTTTACACAAAAAAAATTCTCTTTTAAATTGCCAACCATCATATGTGCCAAACAGGATCAAAAAACAAATTTTCCGTCTCCATTGACCACCGTTCATATTTTTTCAGAATTAAGGTCGCATGGCTCAGGAGTAGCGGGGCGGGACTTACGCACTCTATTACCACACAAGCTGAGGCAATGACGTCAGCGTTCCCTAGATCCTCCTTTCTAGCTGTCCACACATAAAACAGAGTTTTAAAAATCTCCACCCTGGAAGGTGTTTTCTCCAACCTCTGTTTTCAGTGACCTGAAACCCTGTTTGTGTGTGGACGGGGCCCAAAATCCAGATAAATGACCACGTTTTCAGAAATATCCGCATTCGTGTGGACGGGGCCTCAGACGCAGGTTGGTGTTGGGTCCTCAGCTCCTCCTTATTCCATGCTGAAGGGACAACACCGTCCTCAGGAAGTTAAAGCAGTCCCAGCCCACAGCCTCAGTCGGTCGTTGCGACTAAACCAGAGCATGTGAGCTGAGCAGGAGCGAAAAACTTTGGGTGGAGCTGTGAGTGGATCTTTAAACAGTCTGGAGCAGAATGGGAGCTCAACTCCGCTCCAGTGCCGCTCACATCGTGTCTACGTCTGCCCGAGTGTGCGCAACATGGTGTAATTAAAAAAAAATCTAAATTACAATTAGATTTAAAGGCTGTGACCTCAAATACAAACGTCTGGTTTATGAGGCTGTATGAGGAAAACCACCGACTGGGAGCAGTGATGCGCCCCACGGCTGCTGGCAAGATGTGGTGGGGATTTTCTTTCTTTCTTTCTTTCTTTCTTTCTTTCTTTCTTTCTTTCTTTCTTTCTTTCTTTTTTTTGTGGGCGGAGCAAAGTAAAATCTGTGTTGAGTGGAGGGTGGGGTGGAGCAGAGCGGTGTGGAGAGGTGTTGAGCATTGGGGACAGCTCCATGAGCTGTGAGTGGCGTTTTGTCCTGCTCGCGCTCCGCTCACATGCTCCGGACTGAACTACCACTGCTGCAGGAAAGACACACAAAGATCCATCCCACATCCCAAACAGCTCTCCAACAGCAGAACCTCCGTTCTCCTTCCAAAGACTCAAAGAGACTCACCGCACACTCTGCTGCGTGCTTCTTCACCATCATCATCCCTACATCTGTTAAACTTTCACTGCACAAGAAAAACTATCAGAGGAAGCAGTTTTAGATTCATCAAACTCTGTTTTCTTACCATCTGCAGTCTCTGAACTGGAGCTGCTGGTTTCTGAAACACACCAACAACTGAGGTTACTGCCATCATCGTCATCATCATCATCATCATCACAGTGTCAGAGCTGCTTGCACACACAAACGTGTCAACAGGTGAGTGAGTTAAAGCACCGAGCGGACGAAGGTCATCGTGATCGTGTTCATACCTGCAGGAGCTCCTCCGTCAAAGTGGGATTCATCTGGAATCAAACGATTGAAGAAAGATTTAGAAACAGAACATGTGTTGTTCTGAATGCAGCCAACTGTTCAGGATCAAACATTGAAGCATTTCAGAAACATTCCTGTTCTCACAGCGTGTTTTCATGATCCCGTTTCCAGGACACACGTTGACGCCTAACAGCAGCCTCGTCACACTTGTCAGTAATCTGGTTAATGTCACGCTGTCGTGCTTTATTCTAACACTTAATGTTTCCAGTAGCATGTGGCTGCAGGGGGAAGAGAAATGGTTGTTTATCAGCTTCCACCACTAGATGTCAGAGTGTCACAGGGAGATGAGTAGAAACTACAGACTCCTCAGATCTGCTATGAACAGCCGTGACTACTGTCTGTGTGTATAATGTGTGTTTGTGTTGTAGTATGTCCCCGCAGCAGAAAAAAATAAAAAAAATAAATGTTTTGAGTGTTAAAAAATCTAAACACACAAAATCTGGAATCTGGTCTTTTTCTTTTGTTCTGACTTTATTCGATTATGATGTTTAATGTTTCAAACATTTTATAAATTTAGGCTGTAATTCTGCAGTTTTTCTAAGAAAACTTTTGCTCTAAATGTTCAAGCTCGAGGTCGAATCATCTGTACTGGTCTAACTGGTTTCAGCTGTTCTCATTCTAACCAGTTCGGGTGACGGTCACCCGCCTAATCCTGCGGCGTGCAGCGGCTGTTCTCAGAGTGAAGGTGCAGACTCCAGAGGAAACAGATACGTGATCAGTGTGATGAACCCAACAGCGGCGGTTCACATGTGAACTCTTACCGGGCTGATCGGGAGTGACAGCGTTCATGCTCTCTGAAACGACAAACACGACAAATGACATCACAGCATAAACATCATCACAGTTCAGTCAGAACATCAACGGAGAGTAAAGTCACCAGGGATGAGCTGCGACGTGGTGACTAACGGTGGCAGCGTCGCCCAGTAAACTGTACAAGTTCATTTTGACACACAGACTTGAGAACAGCTGATGTGTCGCTGACTGGTTTGGGTCACATGGGAACTTTTTTGTTGGTTTTGTCTGACAGACGCCTGATCCGTCTCAGTATTCCTGCAGGCGGCACGTTGAGGCGTGATCAGTTATCAGTCAGTGTCACATCAGACACACCAGTGAGCAGATGAAGTGCAGCTGTATCTGCCATTTTACGAACACAGAGCATCTTTTTAAAACTTCAACATATCCAGCGTTTGAAAATTGGAACTTGGAAAATGTGTAAAAAAAACGGGAAACGATTTTATTTCAAATTGTCCAAATTCGGAGCAAAATTCAGAGGTAAATCTGTGAGGTTAGTGAAGTGGACAACTTGTTGCTCACCTGTGGGGGCCTCATCAGAAGTGGAGTCTTTATCTGACAGACACACAGACGGACAGATGAGACAGGAGACAAACATGTCCAGCATATGTATGAAACGCACGCAGGTGACCTACCTGTTGACATGGCTTGTATTCCGGTATCTGTAAGCACAGCAGTGCATCAGCCACAGCTTTTATTGTGAAAATCAACCAGGAAATGGATGTAGTAGATGTGATCTCACCATTGGAGTCGAGGTCTCCCTCCACCAGCAGGAGAAACAGTGAGAACAGAAGAAAGACGTTCCTGCAACAAACAGAACCTTCAGTCCGAGAGGCTTTGTGTCCTCACAGGCCACCGTACAGAGGTCAGACCCGACACCGAGCGGCGTGTGCTGTATGTTTGACTCTTACTTTACAACCTCAGGCTGTCCTATGGTTGGTCGGTTTCATACCCAGAACAGTACAGGGTCACTAATCCGACTGATCTTGTGTCAGTTCTGGACTTTTAAAAAGTTAATTTAGTTTCATTGACTTTTAAAGAAAAAAATTCAGATTGTAAAACACAACCGAACGTCTCTATTTGAGTCAGTCAGCAGTCAGTATGATGTTTAATGTCTGATTGTTATTATTATTATTTTTTAAAAATGTTTTTGAACCTTTGATTTTATGTTAAACATTAAAAAAAACTAAATTTTACATGACAGGAGCATCGAAGCTTCAGTGATACATTGATTTGATGATTTACACAAACACAAAGCAGTGAGCTCACAACAAAATCAGCAGATGATAAAACTCTAAATAAAATAAATATAAATTAAGAAAGGTCAGCTTTTACATATTTTTTAGAGTGACGTTTCCTGTTTCCGTCTCATTTTGTCAACTCCTCTGTGTTTGCAGAGTGTTTCATTGTTGTACGTAAAATTATAATCTGTCGGCTGTTTTTTTTTTTTATAACGTCATTGCTGTGATCTTTGGAAAGAGACAAAAAGACACAGAGGAGATGATGATGCACAAACCTGGTGAGCATGATGATGTGAGGTCAGACAGTTCCCTGGACGGGTTTGACACGTAGACGAACAGGTAGACGAACAGGTAGACGGACAGGTAGACGAACAGGTAGACGAACAGGTTACAGTACTTCAGTATTGCACTGCGGGAATCAGGAATCTTCTGGTTCCGACCATCCGGCATGCTGACTTATATACATGCCCAAATGTCACCAGAGCTGAGAGAGCGGAGGGGAGAGAGAGAAGGTGTGTGTGTGTGTGTGTGTGTGTGTGTGTGTGAGTTTCATGTTCGCTCAGTACAGAGAAGGTTAGGAAGCCTCCCACACAGGTTCATGTTTCTGAGTGTAAACTCCAGGTGGACCTGCTCACGTTGACGTGATGTCGACATGTTTCCTGTTCTCTATGATCTATGATCTTATGGCAGAGATCTGTGATTATTTTTCCCAATCTAATGACATTCTCTATTGAGTTTCTTGCAAAGAATAACCTTTTCTTTTTTCCTTTTTTTTAGATATTATTTTTTTTTAGCAAGTTTTCTATAGAGTTCCAGTTTTAAGTTGTTTTTTTTTAAAACTCTGAATAGTAACAAGAATTTCTCAAAGTCTGAGAAATGTTCTCACTTTAAAGATGTTCTGTAGCAGCTAGAACAGCACTGTGGCTGAAGCTCTGTTAGAACATTTCCAACAGACAGTGATGAAACCCTGAGGTCATGTTGGCCAATCAGAAGCAGGAGAAAATCCTCGTAGCCGTACCTGTCCAAACCAGGACTGTGCCGTGTTGGATTCTGTGTTGAACCCTGCAGAGAAAAATTCTCATCTTGAAAAAAATGTCCTCATCCTTCAGAAAAGTCTTGACCCCAAGGAAGTGCCCTCAGTCTAAAGACTCAATGAAATGAGTTTTTTTTATGCCCAATACATTTACTGTAATTTTACATCAAAATCTGTTCTTTTTTTCTCCAGGTCGCAGATATCTTGGGCAATTAAATCGAAGGCAACTGGGCTGATAAATCTGTGAAGATGTTTCGTCTCTCGTCCTTGATGAAGCCCCTTGGATGAGACGTCCAGTCCAGTTCCCTTCGATTCCTCACTGGGAAATGTTTCTCATTTTTTGATGACTCATCCTGCACTTGGGGGCGTTTCTAATTTTTTGTGTAATGATAATGCTTTTTGGATTTTTTATCAATTGATATCCATCGCGGTCCACCGCGAGGATGAACCTGCGCTGTCGGCTTCAGCAGTTAATTCAAAGACACAGCTGCGGCCTCACTCCAAATAAATTCATCTCTGTCCAATTGGTTTCAAACCGGGTTCCAGAGTGGAATCTTTTAAATCCGCTACCCAATTTCCGGCTTGAGTGTACAGCTGAATTTCTTTGAAGGCGGAGTCAGCAGGATTTTACTGAAAAAAAAAAAAAGGACGTATACAAAAGTGATGCTGCTCAGTCATCGCTTCTGGGCCTCTGTACGTGTGTTGGTGTCCGTGTATGGAGACACGGTGCCCTCTGCCTGTATGTTGATGTTTTGGCTGACTCAGGACCTGCTCGGGACGAGTCTCTGAAGCATAGATGGCGTTACCGCAG
>JAQLOL010033023.1:0-17786 GCA_029783665.1 Naso thynnoides
CCCCCCCCCCCCCCCCCCCCCCCCCCCCCCCCCCCCCCCCCCCCCCCCCCCCCCCCCCCCCCCCCCCCCCCCCGCGCGCGGGTGTCTAAACAAATGTATGAACCTGCTGGAGAAAGGAGGAGGCAAAAAGGTAAGGCCAGCTATTTTGTAGCACACTGCAATGAGATTTCGGAAAAGGATTGAGCTGCGATGCTGATGCTGAAATAAGGCAGAAGCTGGGCTGCCTGAGTCAGACAATGGAGGGTCAGTGATTGTCAGGCACAGAAAAAGACAGAGAAGCTGCCAACAGAAAAAAAGCCAGCTATTCTACTTCTTGTCAGCTCTGCTTATTCTCCACAGACAGGTAATATTAGATATGGAATAGAGAACGTTACATTAGCGATAGTGATCCCAAGTGATCTCCTCCATTGAAGCAGAAGGCGGCTCTAGATAAGGCTCTCAATAGGAAAATGAAAGTTAAACCC
This sequence comes from Naso thynnoides, assembly GCA_029783665.1. Classification (NCBI taxonomy): domain Eukaryota; kingdom Metazoa; phylum Chordata; class Actinopteri; order Acanthuriformes; family Acanthuridae; genus Naso; species Naso thynnoides. The sequence continues at coordinate 465 of JAQLOL010033023.1, forward strand.
AGTGTAGGTGAAAAGAAGATGCTCATCTCTGCATATTGCCTGTAAAATAAAGAGCATTTTCAATCCCGACTGAAGATTCTGGTGATGTTCAGTTGCATTGGAATATTACACATTGACCTAGTCTGGTTATGAATTTCATCATCACCATCCGTTCAGGTATTGCTAATACCAAATAGCATCACAGATTTCCAAATTAATGTCTGGGTTTACGTCAACCTGTTTTTATGCACATTTTCAATTTGTACATAAAAATGTCTGAACAGAAACACAGAAAATTCAAAAAAATCCCCAAATATCGCATTAAAGTTTTTACACTTAAGTCCAAACACCAGATATTTCCGGCCTGATGAGGAAACTTCGACATTACTTGACTTAGTTAGTTCCATTTTCCCGCATCTTCTTTCCTTTCTGTTTGTTTACTTGTGCTTTTTTTTAATTACATCACCAGGTCGCTCTGCCTTCTTCTGTTGTGGTAAACGACACCTGACTGCAAAATGCTGCGCCACCTACTGCTTATCTCCATGAACTTACTCCTAATATTCGCGTAAAAGTAGTGGATGCAAAGCGCATTTTCTTTTTGCCAAATTTCTAAAACTTCAGTAACAGTTTGCATTATATTTTAAAGGAAACCCGGCTAATGTTTTCTCCTGATAAAAACAGCCATGATTGAGAGTAATATTCAACAAACAATAACAGTAATGGCCGAAGACGATTTAAAAGTGCATCCTTGCAAATTCTAAATTCCTGCTGCAACTTTATTATTCACCTGCTTTACACTGGAGTAATCTCATTTCCAGTTATTCCAAAGAGTTTCAGGGTTTAAACTGTTTGCCCTAGTCTCCCATTTCATCACAGGGGCTGAAATCGACTCCTTCACATCTGGTGACCCTTATGAACAGACAGACTTTAATGTGGTAAGATCTGGGGCGTTACGTAAGCCTGCAGTGGAGCAGCTGGCTTGTGGGTGCAACTTTGAAGGTTGGAATGCAGATATCCTGTTAATCCAATCACATTGTCACTTGCCCAGTAAACAACTGCTTTATTTGCATGATTAAATAAACTTTTTTACATCCCTTCTCTATGCCATTAGCTTCTTTTAAATAGTGAAGCATCCGATTATCATTCATGCAAAAACATGTAACATCCTGCATAATCTTATGCTAAGGCAAGGCAAACCCCACGTAGGGCAACTTTCAAAAGATAAATGTTAAAAGGTGAAAATAAAAGAGGAACGCTCACTCCAGTGCTCTGTCGCCTTAGACTGATCTCTTGCAAATGCTTCAACAATCTTACGCTGACAAGGGGACGACCCGGACTCACACATGCTCAGCAGACCGTTGGGAAAAAGCAGCAGAGGAAACCTGAGGGGAGACCGACTTAGCTCAGCTTGCTTAGCTCAAGATATTTGTTTCAACTTCAGGGAGAAAAGTGGGCAAAACTGAAGAGATCCGGGCGATTCAGCAAAGAGGAGCAGGAGGACGCTGCCAGCAAGGAAGGAAGACTGGCTCAATACACCAACACATGACTTACTGATGCTGCAGCTGCTGCCTGTTCAGTTCAGTTGTGTCAACAATTAGAGATGGGTATTACACAGTCAGCCAGTGGAGATACCACATATCATAATAAGGTCTCAACTGCAGCAGCCCGGGTTATATTCCAGCCCAGGGCCTTTGCAGCACGTCATTCCCTTTCTCCCCCTTTCCTGGGGGAGAAAAATAAGGGGGGAGCCAAAAAAAAGAAAAGAAAAAAAAGAGGCCTCACTACAAAATATTTCTGTTCACTCCTCCTCTTACTGACCATTCGCACCATCACTGTTTATAACGTGACAAGTCGCTCAATGCTCATTTTAGTTGAGACATGAAATTAAGTGAAGCTGAATCCTTCTAATAGCAAACACACATATGATTATTAAAATAGCTAAAATGGTAACGGATTGATATATTGTGTCATAATTCAATGAGAATGTAATCGCAGCTTAAACTGCCTCTGCTGTAACAAATTTTCGGGAGCTAAGAAACAGAATTAATTAATAAAAAATTATTAAGGGGAGATGAATAGACTGAAAAAAATGTAACATAGTGGATGAAACAGATGATGCTGACACAGTTTCACTTTGGGAACATATGAATGCCGTGGAATCCAAAAATGCAATATGTCATTTGGCAACACCCAACGTACTGCAGTATTGTAATAATATCATAACGTGACTAAGGTATCATGATAACATCATTATTGCAATATCATGGGGCCTCTGGTGATTCCAACCCCTACTCTCTAGTTACTACACTCTACAACAGGGGTTCCCAAACTTTTCAGCCCGTGACCCCCAAAATAACGGTGTCAGAGTTTGGGAACCTCCATCAACACTGGAGGTGGCATATAATGTGCACAGCCGCACACGTGCACTCTTAGGCCTACGCAGACACAAAGAAACAACAGCTTAACAGCCACAATATTATTTTTAAGTAATTTAAGAAAAAATATAGCAAATAGTATTTCCAGAATTTATACAAAAATGGGTTAAATATGCAGTTTTAAATTATTTTGAAAATGTATTTGTTTTTTGGAAGGCATCTCGCGACCCCCCCTTCTATGTCTCGCAGCCCCTGGGAGGCGCCGAGCCCAACTTTGGGAACCACTGTTCTGCTAGAACAGCAGTTTGACACCATTAGCGTGATAAGAGCGTGCTGCTCTTGTTCTGCTTCTCTGTGTTCACTGGCAGATTGCAAATCAGTGTTAAAATTTTATATTGCCACCTACTGTGTCAGTGTACTGACACACAATAAAGCAACCTTGCTTTTAACTATCAGCTCTATTTATTATTTATCTTATTTTTGTAACAAATACATTACAATATATATTTCCAAGTGTTGGCCAATAATTTACGGGCACCAATACATATCTTGCATCTCTAATTCTTTCTGCGTGCTGATATTTGGGCATCTATCATATTTACTGCTGCAACCCCATCCCCCAGCACTCTATCACTCCCTCTCTGTCAGTAAATACTCTGACACACTTGCACTTTTGACACACATGCTTTCATTCATGCGTGTACTTACGCAGGTAGAACCGTGCTCAGACAGCTCTTCTGAACTTGTATGGTGTAGAAAACAGGTCAGGCTGGCAGGCTTATGCAGTGATACGGGCTTTTCGTTGCAAGGCGAAGTTACTGTAATTGGAGTGCCTTTCAAAGCCTAAGCTTCTCCAAGAAGGATGGTATCAAAGCTGACAGCATTTGCTGGATTCCTCTTTGCCGAGCTCACAGACCAATGCTTCGCTTTCAGCTATGCAACTACAAACTCTGACTTCAGAGCTGCATTGAACACTGTAAACATTTTTTATTTCTTTTTTACCTCTAGCATCCCTTGAAGTTACTCAGAGTAAGTAGCTAGTAAAAATGGTTTTGTCAAAGAAACATACACCTTTAAGCTAAACAGCTGACAAACAATCGTGAAACATGAGTCTCACAGTTAAAGGGACGTTTCAGCCAAAAATGACAATTCAGCCGTTATCTACTCACACTCGTGCTGATGGAAAGGTGGGTGAAGTTTTTTCAGTTCACAACATACTGTTGTTGTTTCAGAGGAAGAAGGTTTGCAGTTATCTTCCAAACAATTGAAGCAAATGGTGACCAGGGTTTAAACGTAAATAAAATGCATAATAAAAGCATGAAATACCTCCAGACTGCTCATGCAAACTAATCCCCGATGTGCCATGTTGCTTTAAATAACATCACTGACACCATGTTTTTATCTTACATGTACGCCATGTTTTTGCATATGTCAACGAGGCTCCAATATTAGTATCTACAGGCTACAGTGAACAATACGGCAAAAAACATGTGATGCTCCTTAAAATAACATGGCATGTTAGGGCTTTGGGACACTTTCCATGAGCAGTATGGAAAAAAAAACTCATCCACCCATCCATCTGTATGAGTGTCAGTACATAGTGACTGAATTTTCACTTTTGGGTGAACTGTCCCTTTAATGCATGATCGTGAGAGCAGACTGTGGAAAACTTCCACAAGCCACTTATCTAATTACATCTAATTGTGCCATAAAATATTAGAACATAAAAATATATAATTAAAAATTAAGCTGAAGGTTTGGGGTGAAGAAAAAATGGAGAACTGAAACAGAGAAACAGAGAGGAGAGGGGAACATGTTCTCTCACTGAAGGGTGTTGCGAAATTATTTGTACATATTTTATGAGGTGGTAACACAATCATCATTACACAGACTGAGTTTATTGCAGTGATGTAGGCCTAATTTATATACTTGACTGCACTCCACACTCCAGCTGACATATTGAGTGTGTTGCCTTACTAATTCTATGTTCTCATTTTTCAGTGCCAGTTCACAGCAGGTCGGTAATGGGTTGGAGAGAAACTTCAGCCAGTTGGTTATTGCTGTGACTTATTTTCTCCGCATAATTTAGAAAATAGCCTACATTTAATGGGCATTTTCAATTTATGGTACGTTGTGTTTTTTATCAGTTGTTTACAAACACAGATCCTATGGCAAATCATTGTGTATTTTTGTAAGTTTGGGTATAATAGAGACAAAAAGTTTTGGAGCCACTGTGCCATAGTGCGCAGCTAATACATCAGTACAGTTGTTAGGTGTTGAACTGATTCAGTGTGATCATCTTTCCATGATATTTTAATAGCGATGTCTTGCTTTAGGTCCTACGGTACTTTCAGACTTTTAACGGAAACTTCTTACTTTCAGTTTAACCCAAATGAGGTTAACAGATAAGAGCCTTAATGTAAAAAGCTGGATGATTTCAAGCTTGCCAGCTGAATGTAATGAAGAGGCATTAATTTCTCTGGGGTGCCACTGAGGGTGATGTGTGTAGTTGCTGTCGTTGTGATTGTCGTTAACAAGATGTAGTTGCCATGTGTGATTTTAACACGGTACAGTGTGGGACACTGGAGCAGCAAGAACAAGAGGCAGAAAGAAACACGGCCGTGCATCCTAAAGCGCGACTACAATCAACAGAGCAGACAGAGATTTGTTTGTTTAAGCAATCATGTTCTTTGTTGCGCCTTGTTAAATAAACGGAATTTAAGGTTTTTCAAGAAAGGAAGACTCCTGCTGTCCCTGCAAAAAGCAGTCAGATTTTGCAATCTGACCTACAATTATGTTGACCTGAACAACAGCAGTTAACACTTTGCAGGTTATATTGAACAAAAAATGATCAGTCATCTCCTGGAAAAATTACAACTCCTGCAATTAACAAGTTCTGTACTTTCATGGCAGCAGTTACTGACTATTCAATTTTCCTGAAAGCCCTAAAAGTCCAACTCGGCTTCAACTTAACAATTCTGAAGAAAGGTCTGAAAGGAATAATGACTCACACACAATGACAAACAGACCCTTGATTACTTCACTTTAATGCCGACTGTTACTCATGATTAAAATCAATGCTTCTGAAAGGAGTTGAGCTCTAACAGGGGCAGGGTCACCACATGACAGGACTGCTAATATGACTTAATGAGCGCAGGTCTCAGGACATGACATTTCAGCAGCAGACTCAGAGCTGAACAAGTAAAAATTTACTACATGCATCGAATAGGCATGCGTGAGTTGGGCATTTTATTTGGTTGCAGGGAAGCTTCCACAGAGACGAGGAGGCATTCTGTTGGTAAATATGTTGGCATAATTGTCAACTATCTTTTTTATTTGAATGACTTAAGTATAGTGTATTGTGATTAACGTACAGTAAGAGGGTGTACGAGTTTTCAAGTGTACACTTGTTCCTGCTCCTTTTCGAGCATGTCTGCAATTTTTTTTGTTTGTTTGTTTGCTATACATTTTGTTTATTGTTTTTAATTTTGTTTTGCTCGAAATAAATAAGTCGAGTCATTCTTTTACCTTCACGAAGTAGATCTGGTAACTCTGGACTCATTAAAACCACAATTTGTAACCACAATTACAAACTAGCAACAATGACAGTGTGTCAGAAAATGAATTCCTTCCAATGAGGCCAGTTCGTTTGCACAGACAGGGTCTCAACTTTGGCTGCAGGCAATGTAATGCCATCAGATAATACATGCAGTAAAATCCTGTCTTACACTATGTGCACTGTTTTGGTGTCTTATCTCAAACTCAAGGATAAATTATGCAAAAGAGGATGTCTTACAATATTTTTTATCTTATCTGTGATCCCTTTAGAACACCTGTGCACGCAGACATAGTAATGACACTTATGCTTTTAAGGCCTCACCAGTGATCCAGCAGGACATCACTGTATTGATTTTCTATGAACTTCAAATGCAACACTACGCCAAGTGAGTGTATTTATGTGCTTCTCATTATCTGTTTCCATCTTTAACTCCTTTCTCTCTTTCCTTTTCACTCTCTCTCCCTCTCTGTTGTTCATCTTAAGAAACTTAACACGGTAACTATGGTAACACATTCCGCCACACTGGATTTTTCCTTCTCATCGCCCTCTTTATCATTATAGGAACAATTGTCACTTTTGAGATTGCAAGAAAACACAGTCTTCATATCCTCGCTTGATTTGCATGATGTAAAGAATGAGCAGGGACAAGCTGGCGGGGTTTCACGCTTGACTGAAAAATGATCAGCAGATGTGAAGCTCGGTAATTGAAATAAATGGAAACATGGTCACTGGAAAATGTGAGAGTGTGTGCGTGTATGTCACTGCATGTTGGTGTGTCTTGTTAGCTCCCGGGAGTTTTTCCTCTTGGTTACAAAAATCTACTGATATATTTTTCTCTCGCTTGTAGGTGTGAGCGCCTGCTTGTGTGTGTTTGCCCTGGATGACCTACAGAACTTTTCCCTCTCCACTTTCAGCTTCATGGTTCACTGTCTCCCAGGGCGATGTTATTGGCAGGAAGAGTCACAGGGGATAGCTGAGCTTGTAAGGAACAATGTACACCCAGTGCTGTTTCCAATCTTGAGGCCAAGATTGGAGAGGTGAGGCTACATGGCCCTTAGCGCACGTGTCTTCCATTTATCCTTCAATTCTATCAGGTACAGTGTTTCCCCTTTACTCATTCTGCAGTTGCACACCATCGCTGAAAAAAATTCACCAATATTTCATGCTCTGCCCTCGAACCTTTCCACACACGTGCACACACAGAATGGAGCACAGAAAAGACAGGTAAGACACATGTTACCTGTGTCCCCTCTCCTTCTCTCCAACAACATTATCTTCACAACGTCAGTAAGAAACAGGCTTGCTGGTGAACAATACACTAATGTGCCAGTGGAGACAGTGTTGTGTTGGGTGTTTGTTTACACGGCAATTGGTCCAAATTACAAAATGGCTTGGTACTGATCGACACACTAATGTGCCAGCGTACTGACATGCTGATGGATTTGATGTTTTTGTGTTTGTAGCTGAGTTAGACTAGAGATGTATGATTAAAACAGGTCAGTGGGGTCCAGGTAGCTCAGGCAGTAGAGTGGGCGCCCCATGTACAAAGGCTGCATCCTCACTACAGCGGCCCAGGTTCAATTCCACCCTGTGGCCCTTTGCTTCATGTCATTCCATCATCGTCTTGCCAATTTCCTGTCCAATCCTTCAGCTGTCCTATCAATAAAGGCACAGAAAGAGCCAAAAAATATCTTTAAAAAAAAAAAAAAAAAACCATCGGTGATGCTGTCGCACCCTCACTGTTCTCCCTGAAGCTTGCTGGGAGTGATGAAGTCACATTGCCCCATGTATTTTAAATGAAGTGAGCACAGGGCTGGACTCCAAACTTAAAACAAAAGCTTGTTAAATGCCACAATGCTTGTCAGCAGATGAGAAGGCAATTTGCTCCTGTGTGCTCTGATTTATCTAGCATGCTCTTAGCACACCATTCACCGGTCTATTTTGTTGAAAACTCAATTCAGTATTTATTGGAGACACAGAAATAACACAAGGAAGAGCAAACCAGCTTTAAAAGTGAATAAGTGCTGTGCAGAGGGTCTAATTTATGCCAAAGTGAAGCGAGATTTATGTGTAGGTCAGGAAGTATCAGAAATATATTCTTCAACGATACTACATTTGCATTGAAGCAAAGAAAAATTTACATACTTAAACGTGAGAACTGAATTTGGTGTGGAGGTAGGTGGGAACAAAGAATGAGTCCAACCACTGCAAAAAAAAAAAAAAGGCTGTCAGCCTGGAAAAAAACGCTGTGATCTGTGCTCTCATTGTGAATTTTTTTTGTAGGAAAAGGTCTAAGAACACTGCTTAAGATGCACACTAATAGCGGTGGGGAATTTAGACAGAACAAGTCTCTGCAAATCCCCTCTTGGAGCCGCTGATTTATCACGCATGATACATGGTAGACGACTGGGATTACATGAGGAAATGCTTGGCATGGTGGGCTAAATACAGCACACAGCAGATCCTACACATACTAGAAATAGATACTTAGCTATATATTCCAGAGCTGACAGAAACCATCCAAGGTAATGCAGCCAACTTGGCCTGTTAACACCGGCGACCATTGGATCAACATTATATTTAGTGTTGTTTTGTGCAACTCAGAGTAGGCAGCACTGTCTCAGGCCGACACACTTTGCTAAGGTTAATTACTTTGAAGACAATTAGTCTTATTATGATGATATCTTTAGGGTAGGAACGTGTGCTTTATAACAATTTTTTCTCAATTTGTTTCTTTTTTCTTTTTCCCTCAGTGTTCCGGTGCCCCCGTCATCGTGAGGTCACCCAAGAGTCTGCAGGTGTACATGTGTATTACTGACAGCAAAGATATTCAATTATTACCACAAGATCCCCCCCTCTAAGCTGTGCCAATGGTGTGAAATGGTATATACACTTCCTGTCTCCTATGTGGGCAGAGTCAGGTCTAACATGGAGACAGTTAGAAACCACCATCCCTCCGCCTCGTCTGAAGGTGTCCCTAATAATTGGATACTCAGAGACGCATAACAAAGAATAGCAAAAAAAAAAAACAAATAAACAAAAAAAACAAAGATAACAAATACAAAGAGGAGGTGGCAGGGATTGTTAGTGGTTGTGGGCAGATTTGAAGAGGTGAGTTTGAGGGATTTCTTGATGGTGGAGAGTGATGGGGGGGTCTCGCATGGTTTTTGGGGAGTGACTTTCAAGGGGTGGGAGCAGTAATGGAGAAGGCCCTGTCCCTCCAGGAGCGGTAGTTGGTCCGGGTGGGGAAGGGTGGGGAGAAGAGGTTGCCATTAGCAGACTGGAGGGTGTGAGAGGGAGCGTGCCGGTGGAGGAGCTCAGACAGGTAATGGAGGACCAGGGTGTGAAGGGCTTTGTAGGTGATGGTAAGGAGTTTGAAGTGGAAGTGCTGAGGGATTGGGAGCCAGTGGAGGTTAAAAAGGACGGGAGTGATGTGGTTGTGGGAGCAGGAGTGTGTGAGGAGACAAGCAGCTAAACTCTGGATGTCTTGTAGTTTCTTGAGTGCTTTGGATGATGAACCATAGATGAGACTGTTACAGTGATCAAGTCTAAAAGTGATGAATGCATGAATGAGAGTTTTGGCAGCTGAAAAGGAGAGGGATGGACACAGGCAGGCGATGTTCCTGAGATGGAAAAAGGCTGTTTAGTTATAACGTCCTGTAAATGGATTAAAGCAGATAGATTTTGTGTTGCATGATATTTGTTTGATGTAAGTTTTCACTTATTCAATTCATGGTTTCACCTATAAGACCATTTAAATGTCTGTTTATGTCCATTGTGAAGCAAGGCGGGAAGCACCGGTTCCCAAATCTTGCGAGAATGTGTCGCTGAGACAGAGACAGGTCTCAAACAAAGTTAATTCTCTCCCCAACTGTGTCTCTGAAAAATGCCATTTTTGTGTGAGAATGTTCGGAAGTGTCTTGTGAAAAATGGGTCCAGTATGTATCTTGGTGACGGTGAGGAGAAAGAATTGGTCATAATCTGTGATCACATTCATTTCTCCTATAAGGCTGAATGGACTTACGACTGCTTCTAGTCTCCTAGAGGGGCGGGGCCGTGGCGAAACCAGTGCAACGCTGATGCAGGACATGAACGGTCAGAAAAGAGAAAAGAGGGGCTGAAAACTCAGCATCACATCGAACACTGCTGTTCCTCAGTTCTTGTTGTCATCAGACAGCCAAATAACAACTAGGTTAGTGTATGATAGGACTATGGCAAAAAATATGATCATGAAGATTATTTCTACATTGATCAGTTTTGATATTTTTTTATGATATAGAATTTTATAATGCTGCATTTAAGAATATACTGAACTCATTATCTACCTTCACAGACAATACAAGATATCTGCCGGTGAACTGGTCACTGGGATGGTACCATTTCAGGTGATGTAAAAGATTTGTTGCGGTCCCTGCCTCAGTTGGCACTGACCAATGGCACCACCTTATGCTGTCCTGATATGAAACTTGTGAAGTCGTGAAGTCATGTCCTGAATTCGTGCACAGAAAAGGTTTGGCGTTCAAGTGGTAACCGCACAAGAATACCATTGTTAGGAAACGGCAATATCACCAAAAAAGATCTCTTTTTTTCCTTCTGGCTTTTAATGTGGAAATGTTACATTATTATTTTGTGATGACGAAGGTAACGATTTATATCTAGATTAACAGCTTGTCTATACTTAATTTTGGTCCTGTATGGGCCAATACTTGCTCCATCATTTCTGAAAACTTCAGCAAACGCATCTCAACACATGAACTTAAGAGCTTTCTGATAAATTCAAAAAATGACATAAGAACAACTAGAGGGGGGAAGGGATGTAACAGTATTGTTTATTTCACTGTATCAGAATAGGAAAAGTACCTTGATATCGTCGTGGACGTGACAGTATCAAATGATAGGTAGTTTTGTTTCAGCTAGAGTGGAGCAGAGCGCAAGGAACTGCGAACTACACAGATTATTGACCACTACGGCTCTTTCCTCAACACGTGTTGAGGACGGGAAACAATCCGAATCACGGACTGTAATGTCAATGCTTTTGAACAAGACAGAGTCAGGCTGCATGTCCGAAGCGTTTCTTAAACTTCAGTGTCAAGTTAAACTCAAACATCCGCAAGAAATAACGAAATAAGCCGACCTGACTTTAGCTTTTCATTTCTATTCAGTGGCAAGTGTAGTTGTGAAAAGAAAAAAAAATCCAGTAGTGAGAGACCTGCTAAACTGTGTGTGAAAAACTCATCTTCTCAGCAGGCAAAACAAAGTCACTTCACGGAAGAAGAAGAAAACGTTTTGTTCATGGACGGCCAAAAAGACCTTACTAGTAGGAAAAAAGCATGGGATATGAGCTGGGTTACTTGTAAATCATTGTTCAATGATTTAGACATTAAACATAACAATTATTTGCACATGCAAGTTAACGTCAATCACAAAGAAACGATTCTGATTAGCAACATTTTTTCCAAGTCTTGATTTGTCCTTTTTTTAAATTTTTAAATACCGCAATAAATACCTTACCGTTTACTCGATACCGAGGTATTATCGTACGATGAGTTTTAGATACCGTTACATCCCTAGAAGGGGGCGTTAATACGGTTTCATCTCGTGAACACAGTAAACACGAAGGCACCATTAACCCAAACTTCATGGCTTTGAGATATCAAGATGTCATGTGACATTTTGGTTAACAATTTCACAGCTTTGGGGAATAACCAAAGTTCCCTTTAAGTTCTTGTGGGTAAAATAACTCACAATGTTTGTGTTCTGCTTCTCCAACATGTGGTTGCTTAATCGATCTTATTGTCTTCTTTTTGTTGCGCTATGGGTAACGACCATGGTTGCTGTTGACTCTAGTGACATAAATTCTGAAGTGCGATTCACTTCCTCCACATCGGGCTCCTATTTGAAGTTACACTGCTGTTCACTGCCTGTGTGTGAGGGGCTCAGCCCTGCCCCCACCCTTACCTTACTAACAGGCAGTGACACAAACACATCAGAGCGCAGGAGCAGAGAGGCATCTGTCGTAAGATAGGCCGGGAAAATATCTACATCCAAAGCTTATCATCGTCATCCGTGCATTTTAAATTTCAGCCGCCTATCAAGATCATTTCATCACGCAGTCCTGGTGCAATGTTAAACTAATTTTACCACAATAATGAAACCAAAGCTGACATCACTTCCTCACATCCGACCTGACTCAACACTAATGCTCTTTCCCCTCACATCTCTCTGCAATGTCCTTCATGTATAAACATCATCCTATACATTTTAATTTTTCTATGAGGAAAAATTTGCAAAACAAACTGACCTCTAATTAACACCCATGAGGAAAATCCTTCTCACTTGCCTTACTTTTTCATTAGTTGATCATAAGCTACCTGCCGTATGCAGAGGACCTCCTCGTGGTCCCAGAGGTGCCTCTGAGTCAAGCTACCTCTCAGTTCCTGCGGTGTGGGTGATGTATGGACTCAGTTAATTCCCCAACCTGTGAAGAACATTGTGGCCATCCTGTTGGAAAGAGCACATTATTTCAAATAGGACTGTCTGGCTTGCCCTCATGAGGCTTGTTCTGATTGATGGATTCAGTCCCATTGAGTTTTACCAATGGGACAGGAAGTGGGGAATTGCATTAGCTTTGGACAATGTTGCTATTAGGTAACAGTTCAAACTATAGGTCAAAACAAATGAGCTCTAAGTGGTGTGACGGAGAGGGATTTGCAGCCATAAATGGGTGCCAGTAAGAGTCCAAGCGGTTTTAAATCTGACTTTGGGCCATTAATTCCTCTCGTGCATGAATGGAGGTGCTGTCTGCTAGGTTTGACTCTGACCGGAAGTAATATCCGTGTGACGGATGCAGAAGTATCACCTCACAATTCAGGCACAGTAAATGAACGTCGCCACACTTTTCTGAACTGCTTTAACAAACACAATATGAAGACACTCAACGACAATGTCCCAAACTGACCGGCAGAATCGGGACTGTGGGCAAAAAGCCTGGTCCACCTCGAACACTCTGATCTCATTAAATTTTCGCCTTGCATCTCTGAAAGTATCTTCAAATGTTGGACTCAGACATAGACTAAATCACAGGGCCTTACATCACTGATGTTACATGTCAGGAGTTGCATAGCGCAAGGTGTGTTCTTCTATCGACAGAATCAAAATCGAACGACACTGAAACGGCATCAGCGTCCTATCAAGCAGAGATTGGTGGAATAATGAAAAAAAATAGCACCCAACAACAGAATCTGAGTTCTGAGTGAAAAACAACATTGGCTGATTTATGAAAAACAAGTCAACATACACAAAGTGCATCTATAATGCTACGGTAAGTGAGAAGCACAGCTGCATACACACACCCAAGTACAGAGCTTGTTTTTCAAGGTGTATGATGGTTTGATAACATTTCAGACAAATTCCACCTCATGTGCAAACAGATAAAATGCTCACTTTTATCTGCTCACAATTAATTCAGCATTTTTGAATGGTCACTTTGCAATATAAAGATATTATATTGTATCAAGATATGAGATTATATATAGCTCAAATGTTGGATATATCTATATAAAATGATATGGAAGGATTTTTTTTTCTTATTTTAAAGGCCGCATTACAAGAAAGTAAAGATTTTCTCAACTTATCAGGCAGTTCTGCCTGTTTTAATACTTGCCTTTACCTACTTACTCATTATATCTACATTACTAATGACTAATGATCAAAAATGGAATTGTGTTAATAGTTTTTGATAATACCAATAGCCATCTCTACAATATTGTCACATCAGTGACGGAATTTGGTAAAAAGAGCTACAATGTTCGATTCTGTCTCCCTGTTCAAGCATTAATGAAGTGCTTTGGAGAGGATTAAAAGTACTGAGATATATACTGTGTATCGAGATACAGCCAGAAAGTACCACAAAATCATTTTCAGCCTATATCCCCAAAACACAGCTCTACACAATCTGTTACAAACACTCAGGCTAGTTTTTATTACTCATATAATCACAGTTTTCTACTCCTGGTCATTGAGAAAAGTTACAGCAGCTGAGGGACCTATTTTTCTATCATTTAAACAATCATGACTTTTTCAGTCATGAAGGAGTTTTGCTCTTTCGCCCACAGAGATTTCTGTTTCGCAGGGATTTGAGCCGGGAACCTTTCAGTATTAAACCACCACTCCAAGCTGTAGGCCTCTAATTATCACCACTAACATGAGGCTCAGTTCACTCTGTTTCCTTCCACAGTTTGCCTGAGCCTATAGGCACAGTTAACAGTCTTATTCTAATAAAATTAGCAATGCAAATACATCCATGACTCTCATCTATTACACATAGTGTGATAAACATAAGAGAGAAAAACGGATCTGTGGGGAAAAAAACTTTAATTTCAAACCTTCTTAATTCATTCAGCATTAGTGGTGATATCTACTTTAATTAGCATGATTGAGAGCCGTATCAAGTACTTAGGGAAGAGGGAAAGTGAAAAGAATGTGTCTTTCCTGCCAAAAACTGAGACAGTTTTCTTAATTCTCCTGTTTTATAACCATCATGCAGCATGTCAATGTACAAAATAATTAAAGAAAAGATAGATTGAAAGAAACTAAATGAAAGGGAAAAATGTAAGGGAAAATCTAGGAAAAGAAGAACATTAGAGGCTGTTTTCACTAAGTGGGAAGAGAGTTTAGAGTCAAGTCATTAGGACTCTACAAAATGCATTCTGAATTCTATTTTTTTTTCCAAATCTTTGAAAAATGACAGTGATCATATGTCACTGATAAATACAATGAAAACAGTTCAATAAAAATATTATTTTAAATTAAATGAATATCAATAAATTTGCTGTAACACAAGATTGTAATTTTTTTTTATTTTTTTTTTATCATACAGATCTTCTGCTGGAAAGCCTCCGTATGCAGCTCTAACACACCACGTAGGTGGGTCTGGTGGAGGCTACTATTGTGTTCGGGCAGTGGTCGTCCTTGTTGACACTACTTGATCAGAATAAGAAGTAGGGTTTTTTTGCTTTTTTGTTTGTTTTTTTTTCATTTTTCCCAACAGAATATCTTACTCTGCACATGCAGCTATAAAGTTTTCAGTGAACTCGTGTCTTGCATCTGTCTGAAGTGGTTTCACTTCTGAAAGTTTATTGAAGTGAGGAGCTCCCTCTCTCTCTTTTTCTCTTTTCCCACAGCACTACGCATGTATGACACCAGTACTGTGCAGCATTGTTTATTCTGTATATTGGTCTCAACAGGCAGAACACTGACTTTTATGAATTACTTCCGCTCTCTGGTCATTTCCACAATATTCTTCATTTTATAGTTGATTGATTTTTATTGGCAATATCTACAATTCTGTCAGTGTTCCCTGCATGCAAAAGTCATCTGGCCCTGTAATATCTTACAAGCCCCGTAACTAGCCAGAAAACCCAAGCCTGACACTTAGTGTCATTTCTCCAAAAGGATGTCATGGGGTGCGTCTCAAGTCTCTTATTCGTCGTTTCCTCGCTCCTCGCTCGAACCGGAAGCTGTTTTGGCATCTTAAGGACCGTCCCAAGACTCTTATTTGTGCATCGAGGAGCAATCAAGGAGCGATAGCGATGAGCGAGGATACGCGAGTGCATCCTCAGTCATCACTCCCAGATGAACACAGAAGTCTCTCAGCTTAATGATCAGGTATACAAACTCCGCCTCCACAGCTGGAGCATTTGAACGGAGAAGCAATTCAAGTTCAAGTGACCCATGTTCACTTCTCTGCAATGAATTAATTCAGATGTAGGCTATCAAGATTTTCTCCTGTCATAAATGCACATTGTAATTTTGCAGACTTTCCAAAATTGCAAAAAAATAAACAAAATAAACCCAATCCATGCAAAATGTCAAATTTGGCCAACATACAAGTCCTCAGCCACAGAATGATGTGGTGTCTCCTGAGATGATAGCAGGATTTTCTAGACTAGTGCCAAAAGAAGAAGATGAGAACAAACAAACCGTCTTCACTGATTAAAGGAGTTAATTGATTTGGCTTTCCTTGTTAATTTGGAAAGCGGAACACAACACTGAACAATCTATTTCTGAAAAACAGCAGTCTACCTGCAACTCAGACATGATGGAAACATGGCCCTGTCACCTGTTTAAATGCAAAATTTCAACATTTCATTTGGAAATATTTAAAGCTGAGTTTAGAAAGGGAATTAATACTGTACCCTGCATTTAAGCTGAGGTCAGACATCTTTGTATCCCACAGCAAACTTGTGCATACACATATATGGTTGCAAAATAAGTTGTATATTTAATGGAGGCTGCAACATTTTTAGTTTTAATCACAAAAAAATTAAGTTCTCACGTTTCATTGGTATGTGTGTACGGTGTCAGACCGCTGCTGTTGTGGCAGGGTCCACTGTGAATAGAAGGAATAAAATTATTTGATTCAAAATGTCTGCTATTACCTTAGCGGAACAGAGTTGGTGACTTCAAAGTTTTCTGATAAAAAGGCTCCAAAGCAATTTGTTATTGGAAACAAAAGCAGAAATGTTTAGCCAAATCAAACATGCGTAGGTATCAGACATACTCATTTGCAGGCCCTCCAAGAGTTCAGCAGCATTCAGAGCCGTAATTATTTCTGTATTCGCTGGATTACCGCTTTCTGTTCTGTACTGATATTAGCTTCATAATCCATTCATTACAAGGTTTTGTAATTGTTTTGATCATTCATATGGAAACACTTTGAGGTCTGCTATTACAAGCACAATGGAAGTGTCAAGTTCTTACATGACAATCAAACCTATGAGGTTACCTCATGCACGTATTACATGATTATTTTAAAGCACTATTTAAGGATCAAGTAATGAAAAATAAAGGGAGATCTATTAGCAAAATATGTTAGCGCCTTCTCTCTCCTCTTTAATTGCAGCAGTCCAGAATGTGCAAACCAAATGCTAGCCCTAAATAGGGCATTTTGCGTTTTTCATGAGTTTTGCAGCTCTTTCACGCTGTAAGGGGAAGTAGAGTGGAGTTCTATTTCCAGTATTATGGTATTATGCTTAATAAAGTCAATGGGGAACCTTTGAAGCATGTGCACAGCATTTGTGAATGTGAAAAATATGAAAAGTGTGTGGGGGGATTGGGGGGGGGGGGGGGGGTAATACAGGGTTGTACAATCAGTTCAACAGTTAAGACCATTAGGGGTGGGTGCTTGGACGAACATCAACTATCAGCGATGGGTTTGTTTGTTGGAGTCAATATTTTGGTCTATTATTGTCATTTTATTTTAATACATCAATGGTCCACCTCCTTGAAAATTTCACATGATAATAATTAGCCTGCTGGCACCAAAAACAGAAACAGACAATCTGTGGTTTTCTCACTATGATTACAAAGGATTTTATATTTATATATTTTATATATTATATATTTATA
>JAQLOL010033061.1:0-17779 GCA_029783665.1 Naso thynnoides
TTTATCTCATCACACATTCTGCCTTTATTTATTTGGATGATGGAGGTTGCCTTCATTTGAGAGAAAAGTAGAAATGAATAAAATGCTTCAATTCCTCTGTAGCAGTTTTCAGTTTCAGATTTACTCACTAAAGTTTTTTACATGTTTGTAGAGTTGGATGTTTCTATGCATCTAAAGAGAGAATGTGAGCAGACGTCTGTCAGAGCTGTAAAATCTGACATCAGCCTCTGAAGTATCACTGCAATAACTGATTATCGGCTAACTGTTGCACCATCTGCTCTGTTTTCTGTCTCTAAAAAAGGACGTTGACAGGATGCGATTTTGAGTTTGTTGTTGAGAAGATGGTTGTCGAGGGATATCTGATATTCCAACTCCTTGTTTTGCTGTAATTTTAAGAGATCCTATATTCATATTCTTGATGTTCATATTGTTGATGTTCTATAACATTCTTTCTGATTTCTTTGCTGTGGTCAAGCGGCTTCAGCCAGCAAACTAAATAAAAGCTTTTTCTGCTACGCTGCACAAGACTGCTTTCATGCTCAAGTAAAACACTTCATTTTAGCCCTTTAATGTCCTTCAAATGTCTTTTAAAACTTGATGAAGGGAGAGCAGGTTTCTTTGAAGGACTGAGTCATGGCTTCAGTAACCACACATTGTGATGCCTTCATGTGCATGTTGACGAGTGCTAAATGTGTAATTAAAGAGAAAAGACCATTCAAAGCTTCAATTTGTTCAGGTAATCTCATTTGAATGAAAGGTGCTCTCTGCTTTACAAGTCTTAATAAACTGCAAAGTTTTATTGGAGTCTCTGATGGTGTCCCTCTCAGGCAGTGAAAACATGAGTGACTAAATGTAGCTCAACTGGATAGTTTTCAGAGTTCAAAAACTCAAAATGTCCTGCAAATAAAAACATTTTGGTCCCCACACAGACGGCACATTTGAGATATCGATTTTTTTGTCCAGGTTTTGTAGTTTTGCAGAGATAAATGGATTGATAGATAAAACTGAATCTGAAGCCAATAAAAGCTTGCTCAAATTCAATGAGTATATTTTGTTTAAAGAATGATGATGATGGAAAAATTAATGGTTTGTAATTTATTAATGAAAAGGCAGAGCTTCTATGCCGCTGTAATTTTTAACGTATTTTAGAACTTGATTCTGTACAGTAATAAACTGTTGAGTCAACTAAAGCTGCCAGATGAACATAGTAAAACAGCTTTACAATAGCTGCAATGAGCAGTTTTTAACAAACAATTGAGTTATGGGAAGGGGCGGGGCTTAAATGTAGGGTAGAGGCAAGCCATGGCCAATGAAAGTGTGTGTGTTTCTACAAACCTTGGCCATGTTATCATGAAAAGTGGAGGTTTGACAAACAAAGTATGAGTTTGCTCACTTTCACACCTGGAGCTGCCACGTCAGACACAATCTTTATCATTGCTGACTGCACAGACTTGCCCACGGATAGAGCAGAGTTAGCCTCAGACGGTGAAGGTTGAGCCTCAGACAGCACAGACTTTGACTGGATAGGTGCAGGTTTTAAAACCGGTGGGTCAGGTTTACAAACAATTGGTGCAAGTTTACCCAGGGTCCAGGGATGAAGCTGGGGTAGTTTCAGATGTTGCAGGTTTAGCCTTGGACGTTGATGGCTGAGCCTCAGGCAGTACAGGTTTTAACTCCAATGGTGCAAGTTTAGAAACAGGTTGTGCATTTTTCACCTCAAATGGTGGAGGTGACCAGTTGACACTGGTGGCAAAGGCTTAGCCTCAGACGGCTCTGGTTTAGCTGCTGCGGTTGCAGGCATAGCTGAAAATGGACCAGTTTCTACCAATTGGTGATTGTGTTTTGCTTTCCTCTAGTGCATTCTGAGCATTTAAAGACTTTGTGAGAGGATCAGGGAATATATGGCCAAATTTTGACACGGGGGTTCATAGTAAACTGCTGTTTTGTGGTCTGACAGACAGGAAAGTATTGAGAGGTGCCGGTTTACCCATCGTGGCAGTTTTTCTCAGGACTGGGGCTACAGGGAGGTTGGGCTGCATCTTTCCCACTGGGTATCCAGGGAGCTGGCATGTTGTCCTGGCCCCCCAGCTTTTTTGTGGCAACAGCCACAGATTTAGAAGAGTCCTCAGCTGAGGCTGGATTCTGCATCACTGCCTCTTCCTCATCCATAATGAACTCTGTAGCCACTCTCTGTGCCTCTTTTGCCAAAATGATCTCCCTCTTTTTCTAAGTTAACTTTCCGAATGAAGGAGTTATGGCCCCAGGTGCTGGTTTGCTGGCTTCAAGGCTCTACTTGTGAAGCTTTGCCCTCATGGCTGACTCGGTCCACAGATGATTTCAGGCGCGCCATATGGTTTTGGCAGAGGTTCAGGTTTGCTGACCTCTGGTTTCCCTGCTGGTCCCCACCTGGATCGAGCTTGTTTGAAGCTTCTTTCTCAGCCATAGGTTGGCTTACATCTCACTTTCTGTTGCATTTGGATCTTATATCTGAGAATTCACTGGATTGATACTTGTTCTCTTGGCATTGATGATCTGACGTGGCAGCCCCAGCAGCTCGCTCCAGTGCAGTTTGAAGACAGTCAGATGACCATCGCCTAGCCGTGTTAACAGTAGCCTATGTTTGCTAAACAACGAATACCATGATTCCTAGTGAAGCAACAGGCCCAGTTCCTCTTGGTCCAAACGAAGCCGTTTTCGACCAAAATGTAGCGACTAAGTCCTATACTTAAGCCACTACAGGCTGCTAATGCTATCTGTACAATAGTTTTTCTTTTCTAGATTTCACAAGGAGCCATTGAAGAGAAGCTAAAACAGGGGAATCACAGCCTGCTTTCCATGGAGGACTTGTACATTAGCAGGTGCAGAAACAGAGCATCCTGCTTAATGGAGGACCCCACTCACCTGGCTTTCAAGCTGTTTGAGCCCTTCCCTTCTGGCAGGAGCCTGTGGAGTATTAAAGACAAATCATTAAGGCTTTAATGCAGCTTTTGCCCAATGGCAGTAAGGATCATGAACTCTGTGCCCCCCCAATGAGTCTCAGCATTTTATTAGCCTGTTGTGCTGCTACCACCATTTGTGCTGCTCTGTTTTATTATGCAGCTGTTTTGTTAGTTTGTTTTTTACCATGCAGCTCTGTTTTCAATCAAATGCATTTTTAATATTTATTATTTATTTAATCTTAGGAGGTAGTTTATTAAGTTATTGGTAGTTTATGACTGTTTTATAGTATGCTGCTGCAATCTGAGTACAAATTTCATTTCATGTGTACAAAATGACAATAAATAATAAATTAACCTTGAATCTGGTTTCCGTTACAGTGTAAAGAGGAAAAAGACATCAACACAGCAGTCCATTTGCTATATAATTACAGACATAAATGATGTATTAGAAATCAGCAGTGAGGTTCTAAGTCAAATTGTTTTAACACCAGCTGCTCAACCAGTAACTGGTTTCTTCTTACTGAAACAAGTACTTTCAAACAAGAGGGCTTTTAATATGCAAGTTTATATGAACACAGTACTGCATGAAAGATATGGGCATTAATCCAGACAACTGGAAAACAAGCTGTGCTTTTTATATTCCTGAGATGATCAGTGTTTGAGAGATTAACAGATCATGTATTAGTTTATCCAGCTGAAATGATGGCAGTCTTATTAGCTCTACAGAGGTTGTCAGACCTAGGCCTGTGCAAATATGCTAATATGCTTGGATTTAAGTGCAGCCCTGGCTATTCTCAAGGATTTTCCCTCAAAATGCAGACAGGATATTCTTTATGACATTTAAAAAAAACTTTGTAGGTTATAGGCTGGGTATTAATGTGTTGTGAGGGAGTAGATCTTGCTAAAAATGCATTAAATGCAGATTATTTTGAGATGGCAATTCCAGTTAATATGGCAGAAGTGAAAGCATTTATCTGAAACAAAATCAACATACAGTAGCAGAAACTATGGGACACAGACAATGAAGGAAGACATATTACATTCAGCAGAAAGTGGGAGAGGGACTGTCAGTGGGGAAGAGCAGGAGAGAACAGTGTCTGATAAGCAGGATAAGACTGGGACATACAAAACTGAATTCATCTTTACACCTCATTGGGAAGCATCCTACTGGAAACGGTGACATCTGTAATCAAGCAGAGACTGTGGAACATGTCCTTCATATATGTCCAAAGCATGCACATGAAAGAATGGTGTTAAAAATGTACTGGAATGTAAAGGGATCCAACACATAGACTTTCAATCGTCTTTTGCAAAAGGAAAGTTGATGTTAAAACATTTCCTCATCTTTCTACTCAAACTGGACTAAGCACAATGATTTAAGAACATTGTAACAAGGACACATTAGTTGGCGACTTTGCTCCCACTGGTTGCAGCTTGCCATTAAGAAGAGGAGGAAGAAGAAGACATCATTAAATACATATCAAGTGTAAAATTGGGCAGATGGGACAGTGTGGTGATCACAAGGTTTAGACTGGGAGTCACTTTGCGCTAAATCATGAGTTGTAATTAGCACCCTGATGGAAAGTGCACCTGTGGAGAGACAGACAGTGGAACACGCTTTAATGTCATGCACAAACTATCACACAGAGAGAATCCTCATGCAAGCAAAACGGTCAGGAACTGGAGTTATGGATCAGTCACTGAAATCACTTTTCAGCTGGGAGCACTGTGAAACAGCAAAAGCCGTTGTAAAATGTCTTCATCGCACTGGGCTGTGTAGAGCTGAGGCGTCCAAATAACTTCCGTCAATGACCTGTGGAGGGCAGCAATACTCCTTGGATGCGTCTAGCCTGCCTTAAACCTAAAAGACGAAGAAGAAGACATCAACACTGCAGTGGTAGTATGGTCTGTCTATGGCTTTGAAGTGATTGTTCTCATAAAACATCGACATTAATATCAGCTTACCGACTATGTGTGAAGTAATAATACTAAAGCAATGTAACTGTCGACTTAACCGAGACTTTAGTCGCTAAACTCTGTTTTGTTGATCAGTCAGCTAACTCTTATCTAGCGTAGTCAGCTAACATTAGCTCCCTGCGTTCTCTGCACGTTAGCTTAGTGACGTCTACTCTGTTCCGGTGAGAAAATGGGGCGAGGAAAGGGACCGATGCGGAGCCGACCCCCTATGAATCCGCCAGGCGAAGACGGACCTCCTTTCGGCATGGGTCCACCAGAAAGCTGGGGTCCTCCACCACCGGAAGGTTGGGGCCCTTCGCCGCCGGGAGGCTGGGGCCCGTCGCCCGATGGCTGGGGCCCACCGCCACCTGAAGGTTGGGGCCCTCCGCCACCAGGGGGATGGGGGCCACCACCACCTGAAGGATGGGGTCTGAGAGGGCCCCCGCCGCCCGGAGACTGGGGCCCTCCACCGCCTGGGGGATGGGGGCCCCCACCACCTGAAGGATGGGGTCCGAGAGGGCCTCCGCCGCCTGACTGGGATCCAAGAGGTCCGCCACCGCCGGGCTGGGGGCCTCATCCCGATGACTGGCTGCCCCCTCCACATGACTGGAGGCCTCCTCACCCGGACGATTGGAGACCTCCTCACCCAGATGACTGGAGACCTCCTCACCCAGATGACTGGAGACCTCCTTACCCTGAAGACTGGAGACCTCGCCCCGAGAACTGGGGACCCCCTGGTTGGGGTCCGGAAGGTCCCCCAGAGCCGTGGGGACCTGAGCCAGTTCCACCTGGACCTGTACCACCCCCTCCAGTCGTGATGCCTCCTCCAGACTCCGCACCCTACGGACCAATGCCCATACCTCCTCCAGTCCCCCCTCCAGGCTGTGTCCCGCCTTTGGGGTTCCCGGGCTACCCTCCTACCGGATGGACAGGAGAGGTGAGTTAGCTTAGCGGCTCACTTGTGATTGAGCTCTGAACTAATGTTCAGTGGAGTTCACCTTATTACGTGAAGCTCATACCTGTCTGTCTGTGTGTGTTCAGCCTGTTGTGGAGGAAGTGATGCCCAACCCGCCCCCAGATCAGCCGGAGTGGGTAAGTCTACAACTGATTTTATGGCTCTGTTATCAATGTTTGGTGTTTAGATAGCTCACAGAGGACATTTATTATAGGCATACCAATCATGTCCTGGGAACTATCACCTGATTGCGGTGGAGAGGTTTGCATGCCCCTGTGAAACTGGGGGCAGTGTTGCCTGGAGCCTTGTGCTCCTGGCAGGGTCCCCTAAGGCAAAAACATTGGACATAGCATGGGCATCTGAACATTTAATGCTGTCAGTCAAATTTATCTCTTTCTAATTAATTTTGTCTTTATATATTTAAATGAAGTACATTG
The DNA here is from genome assembly GCA_029783665.1 of Naso thynnoides. Classification (NCBI taxonomy): domain Eukaryota; kingdom Metazoa; phylum Chordata; class Actinopteri; order Acanthuriformes; family Acanthuridae; genus Naso; species Naso thynnoides. The sequence goes on from JAQLOL010033061.1 coordinate 6,288, forward strand.
AAAACAAACAAACAGCAACAACATTTGTAGAAGATAAGGGCGATCTCTGCTAGTGGTGAGAGGTCAGAATTAGATTGGTATGCTCCTTAAATGTAAAAGATAATTGAGGACCTGAGTTCTTCCACTGCTGGCAGTCAGTGTAAATGCTGAAGGTCTTCAGTGGATCAGATGTATATTTTAAGCATTAAATTATATATTAATTAATTAATCTTGTGTTTCAGCAGCTTGTCTTATTTTTTTTGTTTCAGATCAAAGCGTTGATTTCAGCTCCGTCCACTGAATCCAATCTGGATGAGACTAAAAAAACCACAGAGGAGCCAGCTGTCACTAAAACACCTGTAGTTGAACCCCCACCCCCTCCAAAGCCTGTTTCCAAAGCCAAACCCGAGACTGTCAACACTTCTAAAGCCCTTGGCCTGCTGGGAAAACGCACATTTGATAAGTGAGTTCTCAGAGGCATCTTGTTTCTGAGCATAGTCTTTTATGTTCCAATCATTTTATTGATTGTTATTATCAAACATAGTAATTTATTATACTTAAGTAATGTGTGGCCCCTATTTAACTGGAAACGTGAATAAGCCTTGTTTGTGAATGAATGTGATGTCACTTCCTGTAAGTTCTGCCATTTCAGTGGATCTGTTTGTGTCCTCAGGCCTCCTCCAGGCAGGTCGACGGGGATCATTTCATTCATTGGGGTAAGAACACGGTTGTTATGTGACTGATCATGTCATCAAACCACATGGTGTTTCTTGATAATATCTTGCATTCCTACTGGAGTCGCCATGTGATGCACTGACAGCTGTCAATCAAAGACAATTAACTGATTCAGCCAGTGTATTAAAGGTTATTTGGACAGGACTCCTAATATATATTCAAAAATGTAAGTTATTCTATCATTGACTGAGGTGCTCATGTTGAGGAAGTGCCATGAATAAATGCAAAGGGAGGTATTTTTCTTTTGTTGGCCAGGAAACAAATGCTGTCAACTTCTGTGTGGTGCTTGCCTCTCTAGGAAAGCTAAACAAAGTTTATTTACCTCCATTCTCACCCGAAAATTTTTTTTATTGGAGCCAACTCTGACATTGTGCTCACATTGTAAACATTGAAGCAGAGCACAGTGGTGTCAGAGAGTGTCAGAGAGGCAGAGTAAGGTGGGCAGCGCTGTGCATAGGATGGGAGAAGGCGAGTGCGAAACCTGTTCACAATTAGGCCCACAACAGATAAAAAAAAACAATCTCTTCTGGGAAGGATGTGACAGGGATGTGCAGATAATTTTAAGCCAAGACGGACAGTTTCTTGTGCCACGATTTTTCGATTTCTGAATTTAGGGTCGACTTGAACATGCGTCAGAAATTAGTCATTGAGTTGACATATTGCTCACACCCCTACCAAGAACTACTCTGAGTTACTGGCTCTGCTGGTTCAAGTGAAGTCAAAATTCCTGTCATTGTGGAAAAGTTGCACAGCGACACTGAGTTCATAATCTCAGTTCATTTTTGTTGTTTCATAGATAAAAAATGGAAAACAAACCAAGTGTATGAATGTACAGATTCAGATAAAAAGCCTGAAGCTGCAGCCTCTAGTGCCTCCTCTGTTAACCATTAAGTCAAAACAACAAAAACCTCCAATGGACTCAGACACAGTCCATCTCTGGAACTGATGTCTGTCCTGCTTGATCAGTCCAGATCAATAATCACTTATTGTTGTGTTTCTGTTTGGCAGCCGACCTTTGGCTACATTGAGAGAGAAGATCTGGAAAAGTACACCTTCAGCTTTGACGCCTACTTTGGAAACCCCAAAGCCATGACGCCAGGGGTCAGAGTTCACTTCACTGCCTGCAAGGAGAAGGTGAGCCGTGTGTTCTGCACGCTGGCTACAGAGTTCAGCTTTTGCACTGTCATACTGGCCTACACCATACTAAAACACAGTGTTTAAAACAAACTGTTTACTGTTTAACCTGTTAAAATGTACGTAAGTAGGTAATGTAACTGTAGAAATGACTTCAGTACTGTAACTAATAACATTTGATTTCTCTTTTGTTACATTTCTTAGAAATGATATTGAAGACAACAAGTATTCAGTCACATCAGGGGCCTTTTTATTGCCTCCATGCTGGCGACACACAAACGTCATTGTATGATAAAGTGAGAAGTGAAGAGTTTTCATTTACAAAAAGATCTGTACCTTTATTAACTGTACCTTTAAAGTCATGCTGATTTAATCAGCTGTGATGCAGAGAGTCTAGTCAGATTTCAGAATAAATGAGTATTGTTGAAAGGGCAGCACTCAGAGGACTTTCTCCAATCAGTATATCATTTAAACGTAAGTGTGTGTATCTCACTATCAAGTTGAACAAACCTGAAACCCTTTTGTTTGGTCTGTTCCTATTATGCATAAAGGATCAAACTAGTTTCAGTTCTTACAGGTTGTAGTATTAACTTTTACTCAGTTTGAATGCTTGAGTCTTTGGCAAATTTTATGTTTTACATTACATAAGTGATTGTTTGTGTTTTAAAGCAGAACAGTCTGATTGCGACGGATGTGAAAGTGGCTCCGGGTGGAACAGAGAACGTGGACACAGAGATCTACGAGGCGGTGGTCAGTCAGCCCATAATGGAGCCTCGGGTCAGTTTAGACTTTAACTCGTCGTTCCCCCCCCCTTTTGTCACACGTTTCTTGTCCTTCATTCAGTCTGTTGTTGTCTGCAGCCCGGCGAGCGTCAGTACCCTGGTCAGGTTTATGTGAACATCGGACCGCTGAGAACCAACCTGACATTCGACAGGAAGGACAGCACGGTGACACTGCTGAAGAACGACCAGGTGCTCATCAACCTGCTGACTGATATCGTCACTGAGAAGAGGAGAGCCACCAACATCAAACCCAAAATCCCTTCAACCTTCAGTCACACCAAGGAGACGAGGGAGCAGGTCAGAGCCACTCTGTGTTCTCTGATCACCTGCTCACAAGCCAGAAGCACAGACTCTTTTGGGCTTAAGGAGATCATAGAGTCCTTGCACAGCTGCTCAAGTGTTACTGTGACTGATGCTGACTTCACTCATTTTGTTATCTAGTAACAGGTGTTGTCATGGTAACAGTGATAGATCAGCGTAATCTGAATTCTCTTCTGTCTCTGTTGACACAGGGAGTCATCATCAGCCTGAAGGACAACGAAGGCATCATTAAGTCAGATGAACACGGTGAGCTTCCCTTTGACGTCAAGGAGAACTTCAGTGACGTGGAGTTCACCGCCGAGGATATCAAAGAGGAGGTTGAGTTCACTGTCATCCAGGTAAGGATGCCGCTCTGGAGCAGGTTTATTCTTACCCTCTCAGGCATTCTGTGTTTTGCTCCTACTGAAATAAGGACTGTTTGAAATTTTGGCATTGAAGTTTATGTAAACATAAATCCTTTTTTGGTTTCTATCAGCTGAGAGTTGGAAAGCGGGCGATCAGGATCCGTCGGGTTAAGGAGCCCCTCCTTTTGACGCTCTGCTCCGCCACTGCTGCTGCTGCTGCCATTGAGGAGGCAGAGACCCTAAACACAGATGGCCAAACTGGTGAAGACTCGTCAAAAGCGCACAGAGGGAAGGCAAAGCTGGAGGTGGGGCCAAACATGAAACTGGACATGGAACTATACGAGGGCATTGTCAGCCAGCCAATCATTGAGCCAACGGTGAGTGAGTCAGTGCATGTCGCATGGACTTCAGGGAACAGACAAACTGTCTTCAATGATGAAGGCTGCCTGACATGTTTGCATACTAGTGCCTGTAACTGTGAGCCTAATTATCTAGATTATATGATTTATGTGTTTTTTGCTTGCAGAGTTTGAGGAAGATGTGAAACACTTAAGAATGCCCTAATTAATGTCTTAAATCAGGAATGTAAACACAAACTGGTTGCTGACCTTGAAAAAGATATTATACTTAAGATCATATGAGTCACAGATTTGACCTGGCAGGTGAACACTGAAACATTTGGATATCTTTTCGCCTCTTGTCTTTAATAACCTTGTTTGGAGCTGAGCACAAAAGTTAAATTCACATCGTCTGCATCCCTCTCCTTACCGCAGCCCAACATGCCAGGTTACCCGGGTCAGATCCATGCCAACATTGGCCCAGTCAAGACCAACGTGACCTTTGACCACCGAGACTGTGGTGTGACACTGCTGAAGAACGACCACGTATTGATCAACTTGCTGATCGACATGATGACCAGGAAGAGAAGAGCAGCCAACATCAAACCCAAAATCCCCTTCACCTTCAGCTACACCAAAGAGAAGCGAGAAGTGGTAACACACCCATTTATTGACTTTTGATTACTCAAACCTGTCATTTTCTGAGGCTGTCTTTGACAGTTGTTTGGACAGTGAATGAATCTGAAGGTTTGTTCTTTTGTTCTGTGTTTTAGGGTATCATCACCTACCTGGGACCTGAAGAAGGCATAATCAATTCAGATGAGCATGGTGAACTTCCTTTTGACAAATATGAGAACTTCAGCGACACGGAGTTCAACACCAAAGACATCCACAAGGAGGCCGAGTTCACAGTGGCCATGGTGAGAGAAAGAGAGCATCCAAAAGAGTACAGGAAGTGAACTATCTTCATATCCTAATGCCATCACTTTGCTCCTGCAGGTGAAATCAAAAAAGAGAGCAATCAGACTAATGAGGAGAAAGAAGGTTGAAGACAAAATCCTGGAGGAGCAGAAAAGACGAGAAGAGGAGGAGAAAAAGAAGAAGCAGGAGGAGGAGGAGAGGAGGAAACAAGAGGAAGAAGACAAGAAGAGGAGGGAGGAGGAGGACAAGGAGAGAGAGAAAGAGGTTGACAGAAGAAAGGTGGCAGCAGTGCTGGCAGCAGCCAAAAGCAAGGTATAAAACCGACGACTGCAGGGTGAACCAAAGCCTCTTTCACATGTAGTTCCCAGTAAATTTCTTGAAATACCTTACAGGCACCACTAAAGAATTTCAGTGGTGACACATACACCATCATTTTGAAACATTCCTGTCTTGCGCCCGTTCGCACATTACATGCTAATAGGAGGGACAAGGGACAAGGCTGGATATGTGCTTTATATACGCAGCAGAAGCGGACTGGCAACGTCAAAAACATTGAAATTTTCTCGTAAACTACAGTGTCTGTCACTGTTCCAGACAGCTGCTGATCAATTTCATCCTCTGCACGGACTAAGGGGAGTTCGCTTGTTTTCACGCCTGTCCAGTTTCCAGCCATTGTTGAACAAAATATGTTCATCTCCTCCTTGCTTGTTGTGCACGCTGTTTTTCACAGTCGCTGAATCGCCACTGTAAACACGTCACAAGTAAACAAATATGTCATCAGTGTCTTTCGTCATAGACGTAACTCTTGACATGCCCTTCCCAGTAATGTTCCTGCTTTCATTCACAGCACAGCCTTACCAATATATTCACTGTAATGTTATGAGGGCTAAGGGTGGGAAACTTTGGAAACAGATTTACCAAAAAATTTATTTGGCTCTCATTCACACGACGACTCATTGGGAAAATGTTAGGACATTACTGGAATGAGGCTCAAACGTTAAACAGGGCACCATTCACGGTGAAGAGCAAACAAAAGTGAGAACAGTTGAGCCTAGCTGTACCCGACAGTGGTAAATTGCTTCAAGTTTAAACATTCATTTCAACATTCAGATTTGTTTAGTTTTAATATTAGATTCCGGTTGAATTTAGTTTGAGCTTTAGTTTATTTTGAGATTTTTTTGTTGACTTCATATTTCCAAATACAAACATTCTTATTACTGATCATTTAAGTACTTCTAACAAAAAAAACCTACTCATTTAACAACAAGTCTCGTTTTCACACATTTTTCCCATTATCATGACGCACATTAAACAACTGTGGTAGTTCTCGAACAAGCTGAAGTGTTTCTGAATGTTCGCTGTCTTTCTGTCGTCCTGCAGTGGACGCCTCTTGGCTTCAAAATAAAAGACCCAGACACCCTGGATGACATCAGCAAAGAGCGGTTTCAAGGCACTGTCCTCAAAGCCATTTTCAAAATTATGACAAAGATCAAAAAGGAGCTGGGGGAGGAAGGAGAAGAAGGCGGACAAACTCTCAACAGACAGGTACTAAAAAAACTGCAAGAGTCTTGAAATATTCTGGAACAGTTCAGGAGTTTTGACTTTGTTTTCCAGGTCTAAAGAGAAAAAAATGAGTAATGTATCCAAAAATATGGCAATAATAAACTTATATTTTTTTTAGGTTAAAATTAAACAGGAGAAGAAAGATGAAGATGAGAAGGAAGAGTTCAAGGACAAGCCTGAAGAAGAGAGGGGAAAGTTGGAAATGAAAAAGGAGGAAGAAGAGAATGAGGATGTGAAGAAGAATCAGTCTGCTGAGACTGATGGCAGAGCAGGGGGTAGAGCCAAAGTAGACCCAGAAATGGGTTTGTTGGTGATGACCATCGATGGTCAACAGAAACAGCTTTCGTTTGGTCCCAGTGACCTGCTGACCACAGCCACCATGTTGGATGGAGACAAGGTGAGAGGTCGTGTGATGTCACAGGACTCTAGGGGAAGATGATGTGTTACGTGTGTCAGCTGTATCAACCTATCACAGCATAAGAGTACTTAGACACACTGTAGGTATGATTGTAAACACCCTCCAAATACAGATGCTCCTCCTTTTATTGTAATAATTCTGAAAGCTGAGGTGATGAATTGTAGTGCACAGCGAGTGCCACTAGAGGTCAGTCTGGGCTGAACATTCCACTCAGCCGAGCAAGGTGGCAACTGTGAGTGATGGACGTAATGTTGCAGATTTAATAAAAAGGAAGAAGGCCTCTGTTTGGGAGTTTTGGGGTTTAGTCCCAGTGATAAAGGTGAACCAGCCAGCATGGATGAACCTGTATGCACTGGAGAGGGTAACACGTCAAACCTCCACTCACTCTTTGCTAAATCAACAAAGCACAGAGAGAATCGCCAAAAATGCAAACTGTGCACTATCCTGCATGGCAGCATGTGTCATCAGGTTCTCCAGCAAGAATGTAAGGAGGCAGGGCGCTTCTGTCCTATTTAAACCCTGTAAGAGTTGTCTGATGAGACATGCTGCACATGAGAAAAACAGCATGGACACCAACATACATGCTGCAATGACCTCTGTCACCAATAGCCTGTACTTGATTTTTTGCTAGGTTTTTTACCACGGTGAAATGCGAAAGGTATGAAAGAATAGAAACCAACAGACCAGATGAGAGTTCAAATAAGATTGATTTTTATAGACTGGTTTCCTCTCAAGTCACTCAGCCCCTGATTTCAGCAGCCGCGGGGCTCTGATGCTGGGTCTCAGATGTGGTTTTGTTCAGTGTAATGTGCTGCAGCATCCAATGGAATCACACTCATTGTTAAGTGGTATCAGTCAGCTCCAGCAGCAGCCAAAGGCCAACCAGCTGTACCCAGGTGAACAGGTGAATCTGTGGGTTGGTAATGTGTGTGTCTATATTTTGTACCCACATGCTGCCAATGGCATGCTATCCCAGAATTTAAAAATAAAGCAACTTGCTGTAGACCAGTGAGATAACTGGTTATATTATTAGTGTAAAATTCTCATACAACAGTTATCTGTATCATTTGTTTTATTACCTCTTACTACCTTAAAAAAACATCTGTTAGGTCTGATTTGCAGCTAATATGTTTCGTATCTCAGTAAAGACAGCAGGTAGATGTATTGCTAACGCTAACACAGCCTACACAAGGTTAGCTGTGTATCCCAAAACAATGAAAGACAGCATGAGTTGAAAACACAAATGCTCCCTTAATAATCCTAATCCTTTTTAATTCTTCATTTTTAATTTATGATCCCGATCTGTGTTTGACCTGTAAAGGTACGTTTCAACATCGCCACACATCAGGAGACCAAAGAGGAACGAGCAACCTATGTGGAAATTCTCCCCGACTCCTTTGAAGAGTCTATCGAACAACGCCGGCATGTAAGACTTTAAGTCAAAGCAGCTGTTAGGCCAAAATTTAAAACCAAAATGGGACTGGATCTGAATCCAGCATGTTTTGATTTTTTGTGGATCTAATGGTGCTCTCTTACTAGGGAATCGTGATCGAGTTCTCTGATGATTCTGGACTCATCAAGTGCACTCAGAACCCTCAACTCTACTTTCACATGTCAGAGGTGATAGAGAAGAAGAAACTGGAGCTGAATGAGAAGGTGGAGTTCAGCGTTGTGCCAGTGAGTACTCATCCTCCTCATCCTTCTTATTCACTTCAACCTTTTACAGGAGGTTAAGCTTAAAATGAAATAATGCTGGAGGTTGGATAACCTAAGAACATTTAATCATTCAGATATTCATAGCTAGAACTAATCAGAACCTGTAGCAGCAGCAGGTGAGTCAGGGCCACCATAAGACTATAATTTTGGTTGTACTTCTCGTTTTATCACAACATGTTTGTTCTCACGAAGAAATAACTAAAGTAAATAGGTCAGCAACTCTGTTGTCATTGTAACTGGCTTATTTGCTGTCCTGACTTCTGATTAGAAAGTCTCTTTAAAATTAAACAGGCCTTCAGCAGTTCAAACAGCGGCAAGCAAGTTCTCTTTTAGATGGTCAAAAGTTTTTGTGTCAGTCTTTTCAGAGGACAACAGGCATCAAAGCCACAACATTAGCTTCTTACCCATGGCTGTCAGGCTCTTAAACCTCAACATGTGAACTGTTTTTGTTAATTTCATAATAAAGTGCACTGCGGACTGATATTTTATTAGCATTATCATTTTCATTGACCTTCTAGCGATTGTATTTATTAACTACTTGTTGATCATTACATTGATGTACCAATTTGATTGTATTTATTATGCATACTTGTTTTTAGTGAAATGCAATTTTGATTTAATATATAAACGTGCATCAAATTGACCTTTAAAGGAAATTTGAAATTAAGATACTGGCTATGAGTATATAGTGTGTCTGTTTGTGTAATGTATTTTCTCTTTAACATTTCTGTGTTAAAGTGTGAGTATTTTTCTCCCCCAAGCATGAAACAGCAGAGGGGGGGCACCAGGCGATCAGGATAAAACGCTACACAGAGAGCGTTTTCCTCCCAGCTCGTAAATTGGGCAGCATCGGGGCAAACAAAGGAAAGGTAAAGAGGACTAGTTTTATGTTTACACAGTTTCTGTGTGAAAAGAAATGAAGAACTTACTACTCTGTTTTTAACTTATTTTTTAAGTCTATCAATTAACAGTAATATTACAGACACACTTGACAAAGGAAATTAATAATCAGAAGCTATTTGTGTGGCCAGTCCCTCTCTGTTTTTTGTATTTTGCCATGTATGTGCAAAATAGTTTTACTATATTAAGTCAAATTCTATCTCAGTAAGTGATGATGTATTTGTAAGGATGGTTTGTGGGTGTAATATAAAACTGCACATTGCTTCAGTGTGTTGGTACAACGTAAATTAATTCCAGTGACTTAATAATTCTAACTGTATCTAATATTGATTTTCTAATTTGGTAGATGACCATCAAGCTGACAAAAGCCTCAGAAGACACTGAGTGAGTATTGAATTCAGTTTATCAATGTTATGTTAGAACTAGAGGCTGAGTTTTTTTGGGGATTCCTGTGGGTCATGTGATTCCTGAGGGATGGACTTTGATTTCACGATTCATCACATGATTGGAATGGGACAAGAAAAAAGTCAATGGGAGGGGGTGGGATTGAGAATCACAATAACAATGGATCAGTGCCTTAAAACATAAAAAGCACATACAATATATGAATAAACCCTATTTTCTTTATTTTGAAGACGGCAGTAGTCATTCGGTTGTCTTTTTGTATTCCTCTTTTTCCCTCCTATCTGTCTGCTCGTTGGGTGTTGGTTGTGGGTTTGTTGCAGACCTGTGTGAATATGAGAGCAGGATGGGGCAGGTTTTTTTTGTTTGTTTGTTTTTTTTTAATTTGTCATGGAATTGGAATGGGACAGGAAGGTTTTTGTGGGAGTGGAATTGGACAGGAGTCAAAATCCAATCACCCTCTAGTTGGAACACAAATAGTGTCTACTGGAATGCCAAAAAAATTAAGGATGTTCTGACAGGTTTCCTAGAAAGTTTATATACAATTTACCTGCAGTAAACCACTGGGTAATATTTAGTGTGACATAATGTCACATGCTTTGAAATAATCTAAATGAATTTACTTTAGTAGCTGTAGCCGTGTGTGTGTGAGAGAAAAAAAAACTTTTTTAGATGCACCACACTATTCTGCTTGGAAGTTATAGTCTTTCATATGCTTCCCCGCATGCACACAGTCAATACATTCAACACAAAATCCCACAATTTTTTGCAAACAACCCCCATTGCCCTTTACCTCAGTAAGGGTGCACTCACGCTAGGGAACCCGTACCATGCTTAAACACGTTTGACCCTTAAAGTCAAGTTTGTTTGACTTTGTCTGCCGTAGCACAAAGCATGCCGTGGTGTACGGCTAGGGTGCACGTGCAAAAGCACAAGCATGGAGCGCTGACATCGCTGTGACTGTTTGTAGAGGATTCACCTTAAATTCAGGCAGACAACAGCATACAATGTCCGCATAAAAAGCAGTGGAAAATGAAATGAATGAAATGTAGCTGAGTAGATGTAAGCATGAAGAAGTGTAGACAGGCTGATGGACAGTAATCAGAGTTGAGGACAATGTTGGTACAGTCTGTAGTTTCATAAAGGAAGGCCTGTGTGACTCTTTTGTTTGTGTTTGGCAATTTTCTGGTCCAAATTTTCTTTAATCACGTAGTTAATCATTGAAACATATCTATAAGATGGAGTCCCCCAACCTGCCATGTCGGGTACACCACTGCGTGTCTCCTCTTCACCAGTCACCCTTCCCCTCAAACAGTAAACCTAGGAACTACATTCACAGACAACTATGACAAAATAAAGCCGTATTTTCAAGTTTTAAATAGGCAAGAAGAAATAAACCACAAACCAGTAAAAGACAAACTTATATTTCTAACTATGGTTTGCACGGCTAATTTGCATAGCATATTTACATTGTTATGACATTATGTGCAAATTAAGAAAAACATTGTCTGAAAACATTGTGAAAATCTAGATTTTGGGTGCCCTGTATGTAACAGTCATGTCTTTGGCCAGTCACATACCTGTTTCTGTAATGAACTACACTATTTGTGGTTGTTTTTTTTAGAGATTTTAGAAATGTCTAGTACTTATGCTACAAATTTTTTTTGGCCTACAAAAAAGTAATAACTACTGTGGCACTAGTGCTTTGAACAAAAAAATATTAACAGCCCTGCTTTGAGTAAATGTCTTATCACACATTGGCATGTATAAGAGCTGTCACAAGACCAGCATTTCACTTCGAGCTTGTTGCGGCCCCAAAGCTCAAGCCACTTTTATTTCTTGAAGATTTGCAAATTGTACCAAATGAATGAGATTTTTATTGTTGTTGTATGGTGTTCAGTTCTATACAAGTTATATGTAAATTCACATTTTGTGAAAT
>JAQLOL010033159.1:0-17763 GCA_029783665.1 Naso thynnoides
TGTTCCAAACTTCACATGTGTGATCAGAATGGGTCTCTGAATGCAATGGCAAATGTTTTTGTACACTGCTGCTGCCCCTTGGTGAAAACACCGTTAACTTGTCGTAACTCCTTGGTGCATTGACTGATTTGCTCCAAACTTCCCATGTGTGATGAGGTGCCTCCCCTGAACGCATACACCCACACCCATTGCCTTTTTTTCTGCTGACAAATTTTTTTAGCCCTCTCACTTAATGCCAGAGCCTCCGCTGTGGCTCCGGGCTCCGCGGTGGCGTGGAGGAGCGAGGGCCCGTTCATCGCCGCTTGCGGCTTTAATTAGTTTTATTTTTCGAAGCCACGGGTCACGGTCAAAGTTACAAAGTGTTGCTTTAAGATGATCTGGTAGTTTGCTTTCTTGTGATGACTTGGATTAAACTTACATGACCTCCGTGTCTGGGCAGTGTGGCCCTTCAGGCACCAGCTTGAGGCTTTTCAGGTTGTTTGGAGGGATGATCCTCGACTCCACCTGCAGGCAGCGGCAGTGTGTGTTGTAGTCCCTGCTGATGGGCGGCATACCTGTCATCAACAGAAATTTAGAAAGACAGAGTTTCTTACCAGTTAGGCTTCTTTTTTGTTGCCAGAGATGTAAACATGGACTTCAGAAGACAGTATTTTGGCAGCTGCTTCATTTTGAAAGGTTGGAACATGCAGATATAGATTTTGTTAATATATTAAATTATATGTGAAATCAGTTATTTACTATGCTGATTAAAATGCCAATGCAAACTTCAGTTTCTGACACTGTTTCCCATGGAATTTGGCATTGCCTAATCATCATTTTTTGTGACCCAGAGTTTCCTTTATAGCTAAAGCATGAATCAGACGCTGACAAATTTCTAGTTGCTTCATTACAACTGCCAGCGTTGGTATTGTGACATTCTTACAATGTTCACCCCCCCCCCTTTTATCCTGTAGTCATCTTCCTGCTTACTTCTTCCTAAATGTGAAGTCATGGTGCAGTAATGGTCAGCTCTGTTACAGTAATATACAGATAATCTGACTCAAAGAAAGAATAAATTATAAATGAGGTTAACATGATGTATTAATTATTAGATGTAAGATGGCCATGTGGTTTAATAAATAGACTTATCTGATGACATCTGCACAAAGACAGCATAAAATTTGCAAATGAACACTTCTACACATTTTATATCTTACTTTGTATCCTGCAAATGTATTGTACAACAAACCTTATTTCTTACTTAGGCCTATTTTACTTTAGTTGGTTCATTATTCACTCCTTATGCATCCATCACAAACATTTAAGTTCATATTAAACTCAAAAGTAGCCAATCTAAATGTGTTGACAGAAAAATATGGATAAAAGAATAAATAGATAATTAAAATGATGCACATCCAGACCTCTGTAAAAATCTACTTGCTTCAAATGACATCAGAATATTACATTTTATTAACATTTTCACAAGAGGTAAACACTTCCTAACGAAAACTCCTCAAGTGCTGTACCAAACACAAAATATCAAGGCAAGACTGTGTTTTTTCTACAGTAGAGTATCAGCATTCAGTGTTAGAGAGAGTTAATTTAGTTATAGATTTTTGCTTTATTCAGTCATTGGCCTCTGTGTATTCAACTACAGAGAGAAAATCAATTTGCTGACTTGAAACTATACAGTACTGATATGGGATTTTTGGGGCTAATACTGATATTAGAGAGTAAAAAAATTGCGATATCTGATAAATGGCAATTATATTATATAAAATATCCAGTTTTCCCAACTGTGGCTAAACAGCAGCAATGCTGTAACTGACCCCTTTGTTTAGCTAGAAAAATTTCCCTGTTATAGCTTTTGGCAACATCTGTTATGACTGTTTAAACCACTTGGGGTTATTTAAACCACAATGGTATTTTTAGATTAAACATTTCTGTTCTACTGTGCCTTCAGTTAAGCCTGTTTCCAACTTAAACAGCCCACATTAAACTGAGTCACACTACGTCACAAATCGACTCTTATCACTAAAGTTTAGTCACACAGAAACTATCTCGACAGGTGGTCATGTTCTTACCGTCACTGAGGACAAACAGGGTCCCAAACACAAGCAGGATGCAGAGCTTCATCTTGTTTTTCCAGTGGTTTCCTCAAATCTTTAGATCTGACTGATATCATACAGCAGCTCCAAATGTTTATATACATTCTGTCCACAGAGGTGATCATGTGTTGTTTGTGACTTGTGGGAAATTTGAGAAAAAAAAAAACCTTTGTATCAGGTGTGTGTGTTGGTTTCACTTCGATGCGTTCACATGTGCAGCAGAAGGCAGTCATGGGACGGCGAGTTCAGGGACAGACCAGCAGGCCCGTTGAGGCCGACAGTGTGTTCGCGGTTAGCAGCCAGAGAAATGAGTCACACAGAGGGAGTGTGTCTGTCTGGAAGGTCAGTCCACAGCTTCAGAGCTCTTCTGCTTATCATAGCTCTACAGAAGTATTCAACTCGGGCTTTCCCCTCTGACTCTGGAGGAGGAAAAAGATAAATAATTATCAGAAAAATGTACACAAACACTGTTTTAGCTAAAGGCTCCTGTGTATACAAATATGAATACTGTGAGATACTGTTGTTTGTTCCCTGGGGCTCGTTCTGACCCTTTTTACAGTACAGTACACTTACTATGTGACACAGTTCAACAGTTTTCATTATTTTTCTCTTTTCTGTTCGGCATTTGCTACATTTGTGAATGTAATGTATCACTCCATTCATCTATTTTTTTTTTATAAATTGGAAAAAAGAGAGATATTAAAGCTGCATTAATCAATATATTTGTGTAAGCAGCGTCTCAGATGGTATGTATAATTTGAAAGGAGCCACCACAAGAGAATTATCACCAAACCTAAGAGTTTCTCTAAGCTTTTTGGAGCATTTTCATCTTCTTCTCCGATTTTTTTTATTTGTAGCATTTAGACTTGAAGTGTAGCTGTTTTGGTTCGTATAAGATAACGTAAGATACAAATTTGCACACAAGTCTCTAAATCTAACACTAAAATGGTTATTTGATTCCAGGCTGACCTGTATCTGTTTACTGCATATCATTAGTGGCTTTGTATGGTATGAAAAGTAACAAATAAAGCTACTGAAATCATCTTTTTGATGACAAAGCACCTCCAGACTAGACTTGTGAAATATTTCTCTCTTATGATATTTAGGCATGTGGCATCATCAGACGTTCGGGTCATAAATGTGGGATAAAAGCTGGTCACCATGCGAAGGCTCAAGGCCACATGACTGTAAGAAGTGAAGTGATGCGGTACAATATGACTTTGCAAAGTTCTCAGCTTCTGACAAACAAACCTGAGGGGAATTTTAGTGGGAATTCTATAACCAAAACTTAGAATGATGCCTGATTGAAAACACGATAATACACAGTATGAAGTTGAAAATATTTTTTGTTTTTAATTGTATAATGTTTATAGACTTGCTGTGTAACAATATATACATATACACATAGCAAGCTAATTAGATTCATTAAAAAGAATGAACACTTAAAAAAAAGTTGATAAAACTCAATTTCAAGGCAACTGTTTACACAAAGTTTTTTAGTTTTGAGTCAAATTAAACAAGTTTCTTAAATAGGCAAAAAGCAAGTTTTCCTACATTTAGAGCAATTAATTGCTCTTCAAACGCCCCACAGAATCTTTGCTAGATAGAAACACATTTTGTTTTACAAAAATAGTTGAGAAAACCTATGAAGCTGAAAGTTAACATTTTTTATTTAAACCATTTATTTTTTTAAGCACCACAATGACAAACCAGGTTTACAAGTAACCGTGAACAAACATATTCTCCCTTCCTCTAGCCTAAACTTCAATTTCTTTAGTATTTTTGAGTATTACAGAATATGTTCCAAACTAATGACATTGCCATGTGCCTCAGCTGTACTTTGCGCTAAATAGCAAAGTTCATGCTAATGCATTAGTAACAGTGAACATGGCAAACATTTAACCTATTTACTATTTAGCATCAAAATGTTTGCATGGCATTAGAATTTAGCTTCATACAGCCTAGTGGGGCAGCAAGCTTGGCTGTAAACTTGTAATCTTGCTTTGTTTCTTCCACCATCTTGGAGCTTTAACTTTGTCAGTGTCTCAGTTTTCTGATTATTGGATCATATGCAGCTCTGCCTGAGCTTGTACCTCTGTGTTCATTGGTCAATACGCACAAAATCTAACATGGAAAATGTTTGATATTAAGAATCAAATGCCAGGAAGTCAACTGTAAGCAATCCTCAGATTTACTTTAGTTTTGAAGCGTGTTAAACAGCATAAAATGGTCAGAATCAGTAATGTTCATTATGTTTTTAATCATAAAATAAAGAAGGTATAGACACAATATTATATATTTTTGAACATAAATACAGATTTGTTTGCAAGAGAAAGTAAAAAAAAAAGTCAAGTTACAAAAATAAGTGCCACTCAAACATAGCAGTCATAAAAATACACATCTAAAATTAATAAATCTCTAAAAAATACCTCAGCACTAACCTTCATATTATCATCTGCCAGCCTGAAAGACATCCCATGCTACACTTCTACTTTAAGTTTTAGATAGGATATTGTGAAAAAAAATGGAACCATTCAATTCATTCACAGTAAAAACTTTCCTCATTTATGGATTCAATCTTCAGGCAGTTTGTTAGGACTGAAACACAGTAGAACTTCCCATTCAACCAAAGTAAACCTTTTCAATACAGCTTCTTTAAACAGAACATTCTGACTCAGTGATCCTTCACTGCCTTCACAGAGCAGCAACACTCAGTTCTGCATTTCACACTTTCACAACTTGCTCTCATTTTTAACTGCCAATCTGCAAAGTACGACAAAACGATGTCACTTGTCCCGACTATACTGCCTGTTTATTTCATTGTTTTTGAACAAAGCAGGAGCTACACCGCCATTATCCACACTTCAGGGTGACTCTGGTGTTGTTGATGCTGGCACCACGGCGGCCGAATCTGTGGCTGAATCTGTAGCTAATTCTGTGGCTTGCACTGCACTTGTGTTCGGCCTGGATTTGTTCCTCATGGCCCGAGCTGCCTTCTCCCTGTAATGGAAACATATCAAGGTCAATGTTTATTTTGAAATTTAAATGCTCTCAAACAGCGGTTCCAAATTTTTTTGGCCGGTGACTCTTTCAATGAAGCCAAGTGACCCCTCATCACATGCTGTTTCAATTTGAAAATAGTTGGATTCTTCAGATGTTCACCCAGTCAACAGGCTTAGAAAAAGTCAGAGAAATAAACTTAATTTGTAAATTCAATATATTTTTCTGACTTCATTCAATAATAAATAATGCACTTAAAAAGTGATTCCCAACTTTTTTGGCCTGTTAACCCTTTAAAAGATGCATTGTGCAGTTCTTCATCATCTAATGTGAATAGTTCAAACAAAGTCTAATCTTTTTTCTTTTACTGTTTAAAAGTAAAATTATCTGGTAGTACTCTAGAAAAATATAAGAATAAAGTAGGAAAAACAAACAAACTAGTACTTTAACAGAAATATATATATTCTTTACTAATTCCATTTCTTTTAATCATCTGATGACCCCTTAGGTTATCTTCAGAAACATTTATGGGGGTCACAGCCTGTAGCTTGGGAACCACTGCCCCCAAAACAAAAGGGATTTGATCTAAATCTGCAGTGTGCAAGAGAAAATGTATCAGCTGCCTCTGCTTGAGTCACGTTACATTCTTTTTCCTTCATGCACACTGACAGTGACAACAGCCTGATACAGAGCATCACACTTTGGAGCCTCAGCATGAGTGCTGACCTCCCTTGCTACCAGAAATGTACATTTCATGCACTTTATTTGGCTAGCTTTCACTCATTTGCTTCAATAATATTAGTGCATGTTGTATTCAACAAAAACTGATGAAGGAGCACCATGTTAGGAGACATTTCTTTGGACTTACTTTTTTGCTTGCAGGAGTGATTTGGTGAATTCCTCTTTGGGGTCAAGACAGCGCATGGTCGTATCTTTAAGTCTGACACTGTCGAGAAAGAGAAACCTTTAATATAACAACAACTGCAACATAACTGTCATTGGAAAATCTACATCAATCAACACTGAAAACCAAAAACATTTGTTTGTCCATGATATCACTGCAGCTACTTACATGACTTCATGCTTGTTGCAGTATGGACGAGGTGCATACTCTATGATATTTGCGATGAGAGATACCCTCACAGACTTGCTTGTCCCAAAACACCTGCAGCTCTTAATAACTGAAAAAAGGACATTATACTGTAAACAATCTACGAAATAGCTGCAGTTATGCCTTTCATGTTTACTTAATACGTTAAACTAAAAAAAACCGAGAGAGATGGCTTATTTAAAGCCAAATGAATGCAGAAATACTAGAAAAAGTCCTATCAAAATACAGAAAACTGGCACGTACCTACTGCATTGCACATGGCAGCACAGGCCAGGAGAATGATACATTGGGTCACAGTATTCATTCTTGTCTTAAATGGTAGAAATTAGTGAGTAATCTTCAGAGAGTCTGCAGAATCTTTTTATCTTTTCAGACTCAAACTGAGGCAAAGCCTTCTTTTTCTACAATGACTTCTCTCCTCAGATTGAAGAGTCTCACATGCTGAAAGTGTGTGAGCTCTCTGCTCTGTGCACCTCCTTTTTATACACTCATGGATAAGCAGACCAAATTTCCAGTGAAGTGGTAAAAAAAATTTTTCTGGCACTGCACACAAGCATGTATAAACTAAAAACTATTCCTGAGAATCCACTTTTGTTTTTACCCATTCAGAGACTTCCTGCTTGTCAAACAATGAGATTTCTCATGCTTAGGCAAGCTGGCGAGGGGGTGGTCTTGCGTTTTTGAAGCTGCAGACAGAATTCGATCTCACTGCACAAATATTCTCTCTATTTTTCCTACTTAGAAGTGTCAAGAATTGGGGGTTACTTTAAATTAAAGGTGTTTAAGAGTCAGTAATGGGCATTTTACCATTATTTTCATTAAAATGGCATTATAGGCATTCCAGTGCCTATGTGTCTGTTCCTTTAAAATAAACATTAATGAATTTAAAAGTAAAATATTTCGGTTAATATGTTTTTCTGATTGTTAAGGTGTGACATTTGTCTGAAACCTACCTGGTAGCAGTGAGAAATGCAGTTTAATAATAGGCTAGAGTTAATGTTATCACAGCAATTCTGTTAAATATTTTTTACTTTTGAGCTCATTTACATAAACAAACATCTCTATTTGTATTCCTTTTTTAAACTTTATGATTTTTTATTACAGGCTGCATTAACTCATTTGTTTGTTGGTTTTTTAGATAGACATGTTTATTTAGCCTGGCAAAATTTTTATTATACTAAATTCTATTCTTTGCATGTGTGCATTCCAAGCAGTGGAAAGAAAAAAGATGGTTATAATGTATTCATAGAATGGCTTTTATCTGTTTTTGCAAATGAACTCTTCAGTTTTTTAAACTGAGAAAGTAAAAAAATATATATTCTAGATTGCTCTGGAGCTTTCTGCCCTCCTCAGTTCATGTCTTTCCCAGTTGTCAACACACCACTAAAGAATGGACCTTTGTTCACATGATTGCATGATGTCTTTGATAGCTGAGCTTTCTTTTTCTGTGGAGGGAGACAGCAGCATGTGATAGAAGCTCTGGAAAAAGTTATTTAATGGTAAAAATACAAACCTGTAACACTGAGTCCCTATATTACGGAAAATAAAATAAACTGATTAACTGGAAACTGGATAGTGCTGATGCATTCACCTTAAAATTACGACACATGGTTCTTCCCTACATTAATATAAATTGACCAATTGGTAATAAAAAAGCGGTCAGTATTGATTTTGGTGTTTCTCGTCTCAGTATTATTACATTGTAACGAAACTTTGTAGTTCCTCTCCTCTGCTGTGCTGCTTTTCTTCCAACCTCATGTGAACCGTGAGCTGACGTCAAGCTCACACCCACCATGTCAACATGTTGTAATCCAACACAAATGTCAGCCAGGACCTGCTATTGTCTTTCAGTAATAGCAGTTGCTTCATCTCTGCTTAAGCTGGGATCTGTCAGTCTGTTCCTTCTCATGAAAAGAAAAAGGGAAAAAAAAGCATGAATGTATACAATATTCAGGCATTTGGTTGTGTAAACCTTGATCCTTATCATGACTGTAGCAGCAGAGCAGAAACGGCATCAGCAGCAAACCCAACAATCTTTCTAATAATAACTGAACATTCAACATATTTCAGTTAGCAATGCAAAGTCAGCATGACCCATATTCAGAATTTGGATAATAAGACCCAGTTTGAGACATACCAGTAATTTTCTTACAAGACACGTTTTAACAAAACTATGCTTATTTGCTTTCTTCCCATATATTAGACACATGACCATTTTCATGCCTAATTTACACAAAGCTACAGTGAAAAACTTAGCTTAGCTTTAAGACTGCAAACATGTAAAAGCAACTATTTGTTTTGAAATATCCACTTGGTGGTAATGGGTGTAAGCCAAAAATAATAAAACTGTTACTTTTATATTTCGCCTTTAAACCTTTTGAAGCAACATGTTAGTTTGTAAACTCTACAGGTTTCATGTTTAGGGTTAAGTCACCCTTTGAATGGCTTTGGTTTGTTTTGTTTTGTTTGTGATGCTTGAAGCATAAAGAAAGCAAACAAACAAACAAGCAAGCAAACAAACTTTTTTTTGGGGGGGGGGACAAAACCCTCCCTGTGATCTGAAACTGAGAATTGAGCTCCTCATCAGGTCCTCACTGTTAGTTTGTGTGAAATTAATTCTTAAGTAATGCTCAGGATATTTTTCTCATCTTCTTCGACTTATCCGGGTTCAGGTTGCGGGGGCAGCTGTCTCAGCAGGAAAACCCACACACTCCTCTTCCCAGCTACTTCCACCAGCTCCTCCTGGAATATACTGAAGCTTTCCCAGACCAGCTGAGAGACACAATCTCTCCAGCGTGTCCTGGGTCTGCCCTGGGGTCTCCTCCCGGATGAACATGCCCAAAATACCTCCCCAGGAAGATGTCTGGGAGACATCCTAACCACATGCCTAAACAACCTCAGCTGGCTCCTCTCGACGCGAAGGAGTAGTGGCTCTACTCTGAGTTCTTCCCAGATGTCTGAGCTCCTCACCCTATCTCTAAGGCTGAGCCCAGCCACCTTGCAGAGGAAACTCATTTTGGCTGCTTGTATTTGCAATATTGTTCTTTTGGTCCTTACCCAGAGCTCATAACTGCTGAGGGTTGGAATGGAAATCGAGCGTTATTTTGATCACAACTGGCTGATTTAATGTCTGCATCACTGCAGACAGTGCCCAATTTGCTTGTTGATCTCCCGTTCCATTTTTACCTCACTCGTGAACAAGACGCCAAAATACTTAAACTCCTCCACTTTGGGCAGCATCTCCTCCCCGACCCGGAGTGGGCAATCTACCCTTTTTTGGCGGAAGACCATGGTCTCGGACTTAGAGATGTTGATCCTCATCCTAGCTGCTTTCACACTTGGCTGCGAACTGTCACAGTGACAGCTGGAGGTCATTGTTTGATGAGGCCAAAAGGACCACATCATCTGCAAAAAGCAGATATGGAATCAACAGGCAGCCTCTTGCAATGTCTGATATAATACCAAAAGTCTTTTTAAAAAAATTGGTTTATTTAAGACAGGGACAGTGTACAATAAATATAGTGCACCAGATAAAGAAAAAATGCGAATTTTCATCTGTTGTCCCTCAATGTGCAATATACATCAGGAGTACATGGATGACAATACTGTGATGACAGTAATAACAATAAAAATGATACACAATAACAATATTAATAAAGTCCACTGTAGAACAAACCAGAAAGACATTACTGACCCTTAATGAAGGCGGGTTTGTCTCACTTTCAACTATTTTTTGGTCTTGTTTTTAAATTTATTGAGGCTACTACTTTCTCTAATGTTGGTGAAAGTTACATTCAATTTTTTGAGCAGTTACAGAGAAGGCTGATTGAGCAAATTTTGTTGAGCAATGTTTAATATAGCAGTCTCTCCTTGTTGTTGACCTAGTTTATCTTGAATAACTCTGATCTGTTAAAAAAAACATCCTAAAAAAAAACATCCTAAAAGACGAGGGGAGCTGAACCATGAAGTCTGTTATACAGTAAGAAAACTTTGGAAGAACTCAACATTTTCAAAGCATAGAAGGTTGTATTTTTCAATAATATTGCAATAGTGATATGATTTTTTAAAAATGTAATACCTTAAGAGCGCATTTAAACAGTTTCGCTACAGGTTGAATAGTTGTTTTACAGGCCCGTGACCAGGAGCACAATATGACAGATGAGACAAAATCATTGTGTGCATGTACATCGTGGCTTCCCTTGTGTTTAAATAATTTTGTATGTATTTAAAATGAATGAGACAATCTTTAACTTTACCTCAGTTGTATTTAATATGTTTTTGAAATCTAAATTAGGATCTATTATCAATCCCAAATATTTAAAATGTTCGACAACTTCTACCTTTTTTCCTTTTACTACAATCTCAGCATCAGGAGTGTAACTTTTACAATTGAGAAAAACATGGCAACAGTCTAGGACACGCTGAGGGACAGACATGAGTAAGAGAGACAGCTATTTTTTCCATAGCTGTTACAGGAGAGATGCTTGCTGTTTTGACTTAGAATGCACATATATGACTGTGTCATCTTCATACATTTGTATGTGTACATTTGCACAGATGGCTAGCAAATCATTGACATAAATACTAAACAGTAGAGGTCCCAAGACTGACCCTTTAGGTATCCCCACAATGCAGTCTAGCAAAGAAGACTGTGGGCCTTTTATACTGGTGCAATGCTTTCTGTGTTTTAAATAAGATGAGAAACACTTCATTGTGTTTTTGGATACATTATGCTGTGATAATTTTGACAAGAGGATTTTATGGTTCACTGTATCAAATGCCTTTTTTAAGTCAATGAATTTAGCACCAACTACCGCCCCATTATCTAGCATAGCTTTTATTTGCTCAATAAAGTAACAAGTTGCTGTTTCAGTTGAGTAATTCTTTCTAAATCCAAATTGCATTGGATCAAGTAGATATTGACAGGTATTCAAATGCTGTAATAACTGAAAAAGAAAACTTTAGATAAAATGGAAAGAACAATGATAAACCTGTAATTATTCAGTTGAAGTGGATCCCCATTTTTAAATGTTGGAACAATTACACCAGATTTTTTGGCAACAAGGGTAAACTGAGTCTCTTCTTGACTAATTGACCAACTTAGTAATGGGCATGCATAGTGTTGCTGAGTTTCTTTTAATCAAACACATATCGATCCCACAAATATCTATAGCTCTCGAGCTCTTAAAAGAATTAATTATTTTCAAAATTTCCTTTTTACTCACTTCAGTTAAGGAGAAGATGGGATATAAAGGATCTGGTTGTTTGATTAATGCTCCTCTTGAACCAAATACATTTGCTACATTGTTTAAAAAAGTCATTGAAAGATGTTGCGATTAATTTAGAATCTTGTATTACTTCTTTATTAATTTTAAGTCGAAGATCCTGTGACCCCTTCTTTTCCTTTTCAGACAGTGTGTTGATATATACAGCAGATGACTATTTCCCTTGGCATGTGTTATAAGATCAATAAAGTACTTTGCTTTTGACTTTCTAAGTTCATTGACAGGTTTATTTTTAAGATTTCTAAAAACAAGAAGCATATCAGTATTAAGACCAGACTTTATGGCTGTTTTCAGCACATGATCTCTTTGTCTCATAGGGTCCCATAGCTGTTTAGTTAACTATGGGACGTCGACCTTTTTATGTCTTTTTTTCGTCCCTTTAACATATTGATCTTTTATATTGTTTACTTTGTCAATGAAAGTTTTACAGTAGACTTCTATATTGTTGTTACAGTATAAAGAGGTCCAATCTGACTTTCTCAGTTCAGTATCAAGTTTAAGCAAATTCTTATTGGGGATTTTACGGGTGCTCTCTTTTTGACCTTGTTTGAAACACTGTCTGTTTTTGGTCAGTTTGTGGGCAATAAGTGTCAGGTTGTGATCAGACATGCCTGTGATAAAATCAAATGTTTTTATTACCTTTTCTGGTTTATTATAGGACACCAGGTCAATTTGTGATATACTTACACTAGTAATTCTTGTGGGTCTAATTATCATTTGTTTATAATTGAGCCTGCTAGTGATATCTTTTAGTTTCATCCTAGTTTTCTCATCAGATCAGTCTAAGTTAAAATCCCCTAAAGTGATCACCTCTTTATCTAAATAACTCAATTCCATTAACATATAGACACATAGAAGTTATTGTCACATGATGGTGATCGATAAATTCCAACAATAATGAAAGACATCTGTGGAGATAAAGTTATCATACCTGTAATGTATTTTAAACCTGACTAGCATTGAAATACAAGGTCAATATGGCAGTACTGAAAAAGCTTTTTGATATACAAAAGTAGCCCTCCTCCCTTTTTATTATTTCTGTCTTTCCCCAGAATATTATATCTTGATACAAAATAGGCCCCTTGTGGAGATGCTTGCTTTAACCAGGTTGCTGATAAACATAAAAAGTCCAAGTTGGAGTCAGCTAAAAGTTTTACAACCTGTTCCTTTTTGGAGGACACACTTCTAATATTAATATGATCCCCTAATATACCTTTGGGTTTACATGTTAGGTCCCATGTAATATTAGCGTGATTTAAAGTTTTGAGAAGGAAAATCTTGTGTTTAAGTCCTTGTGGTTTCTTTGCTAATTTTGCTGTCCTTTTATTCTTGAAAAGTTGCTGTGACTTTCATTTGGTGTGTCTCCACTGGGAGGCTTCTATAGTTTTCACTTCTTGACGATAGCGGGTACTCGTAGTCTTTACTGGTACATAAGCACAATTTGGGGCAACTTTATCCTTAAGGATTAAGGTGAGTTAAAAGAAATTGTAAACAAGTCTTGTTACTTTCACTGCATCAGTTCTTGATCAAACATAGTTTACACTCACAAAGATACAAGTCAAGTCAGACAACAATCAGCGAGGACAGATCAGCTGTGCCATGACTGAGTTCTTTCTTCCACTACTCGCTTGTGTGACTGACACCTCATTGTCAGAGCAGAAAAATACATTATTACAGAAGCCAAGAGTGGCCACAGTCGCTTCTATCTTTTTTCGTTCTGTTTTCTTGAGATCATGAAAAATAATTTTGTTATGACGGGATAACGACTCATTTTCCCTTGATAGTTAGATAATTTATCGGGTGAGCTTTCATCACGTGGTTTTAGCAAGCATGTTCTTCATGATCACACAGAATTGTTGTCAAGAACACTGTCAGCAGCATTACTGAAGTGTGATCATTTGTAAAGCTTCAGCCGGGTTCATCTTCTCCTTAGATGATGAGTGCTGATCTGAATGTTATCTCTTACAGAAAGACACGGTGCAATTTCTGCCTGTTTTAGGCCTTGACTGAAGTACAGTCTGATGCGTTGATCAATAGATACTCTGTTACGTGACATTTTCAGTCATCCTACTTACCTGTGTCAAGAGCCATCTACATGCTGGCACTGGGGACACTCCAGATCTCTGATAAAAATTATTAGAAAAGAAAAAACAACTGACTTTTTTTTATTCTGTTGTCACAGGAAAATGAGTCTTGTTATCCCGTAATAACACACTAATTTTATTCCCTTATTACAGGAAAATGAGCTGTTATCCTGTGATAACAAGTTCTTTTTTTGTAATCTTGAGATAACAGAATAAAGAAAGATATAGCAACCATGGCTGCTCTTGGCTCCCGTACATTATAAACTAAATCTGCAAGACAGTTTAAATATGCATCAAGTCCTAATAAAAAAACCTATCATATAAACTTCATATCAGCTCCATTTGCACATGAGGACTGTGAGATCCAGTTGAGAGCTCTGGATGATAGTAGGTGGACCTTTAGTTGAGATTTTTTTTGTCACACATGCTCCAAGATGATGTTTGGAGGAATGCTGCAAGCAAACACAGAAGGAAAAATAAATGCTCTGATTATTGGATGATAACATTAACAAATAGAAATAAGCATTCTAAACATTTAAGTGATGTTAATGACACAATTCAAGAATAACAATGAATTCTTCACAAGTTGTAAAAAACAAACCAAAATTTCCATGGGATTAATTAAAATATTGGAATATTTTCTTACATTTCAGGTTGTTAGAGACCCTATATAAGGTTGTTAAAATTGATTTTATTGGCAGGTAGAAAGCTGCTGCTTTATTGTTGTCATCGCCTCAGTAGGGTTTATAGTCTAAGTAGGACATCTAGTGGTTTGATGTGGTAAACTGCAGGATCTCAACTTCACATTAGAAGTTAATTTATTGTGAAACAATGCTTGGTTTTATTTTTATTGCTATGTCGTATGAAATCACTGAATGAAAAATGGAGGAATTTATCAGAAAATACTGAGCTCCTGTTTTTGTCCTTCCTCGACTTCCTGGTATTTCTGTCTGCTGTCAAACAGAGCCATAAACTCTCCTTCAAGAAAACTTTTGGTGAAATTCTGTTATTTAGAAAGATCATCCATTGTCATCTAGATAGCACAGTACAATGAGATTGACAAGGAAAAATCACTTTTTATATCCCTTTTTTACTCTGTGTTATTGCAAATATGGTAAAATGAATGGGATGACATACACCCAAAATACTTAAAATTAAACCTCAATTAATATGCTTAAAAGATCAATTCAGTAAAACACAGGGTGATTTACTGCTGCCATACTAGGAATTAAACTCTTGAAATGGTAAAAAAAAAAAGAGCAAACAATACATTCATGCTTTTTCGGGAATATCTGCAATTATGCTAATTTGTGACACTTAACTGTATTTTCCATAGCTAAATCTATAATCTCTAACAGAGAGACAAGTGAATGCATATATGTGAACATTAATATAAAAATAATTCTGCTTTAATGTATTTATGGTTATAAATCTAAAATTTCGCAAACAATGAGAGAACAAATGGGCAGGAACACAAACAAACAAAAGTTGTGCTCATTATTATTGTTATTATTATTATAGTTGGGGAAAAAAAGTTAAAATTTTATCATATGGCAGTATGTGGCACTGTTGATTTTTCATTTACATATTACATTTGATAATTTCGCTTGCATAAATTCAATATCATTTGAAAAATTTATAAATGTTATATTAAGCATGCTATAACTACATGAATTTGTATCTTTTGCAAGATGACAACAAATTATCAGTGAAGATTAACATGCTGTATCACAATAGTTATGATGGATTTAGTCTTGTGTTTAAGTTTATATCTTTTGCAAGATGACAACAAATTATCAGTGAAGATTAACATGCTGTATCACAATAATTATGATGGATTTCGTCTTGTGTTTAAGTTTGCATTTAGTTTTGTACAAAAAAAGGGTAAATGTCAAAAGCTAAATGTTTTCATTGTATTATAGTAATTGACAGAGTACCTGCACAAACACGACTGAAGCTAAAATCTTATGTAAGTGGGTGTTTCCATAAGCAGGCACACAGCATTTGCAGGAAATGAAAGTGAAAGTAGCCTTAATCAGAGCACCTTGGAGCGCTACACTCACCACAAAGGCACAGAGGGAAACTGAGAAGTGCTACGCTACATTAATCTCGAGTTGTCCCGCAGGTTCAGAAGTATAAAATGGGGGAATTCCAACATCCGCTATTCTTTGAAGCCAAAGACCTTACATCCAGAGAAGTGGATAAAGTGACAAGATACTTTCAGAGAAGACGAGATTCTGGGGGAGGGGATTGTGGAATGATTGAAAAGATAGGAGACAACACCTATAAAATTAGTTTCAGAGAAAAAGAAGGTAAGGAGTCCACTGAGTTAATGAATTATAGGCAGAATACAGTGTGCAATTTTAGTTTAAAGACGGGTAAACTGTTTTTGGGATCTTGGACTAAGTTGTTGTTGCTGTTGTTGCTGTTGTTGTTTTTAAACAGACCAGGAGAGGGTGGTGCTGAGGAAGTTTCACACCATCTCACTTCCATCTGGGGAACTATGTCTGACTGTGAGTCGAACCAATTCACCACCGAACCCTGATCAGCCCTCCATTAGTCTACCACAGGTAAGCTATAATTGATATTTTCCCTCTCCTGAGCTGATACTTTTATTATGGTAGTTTATGCAAAGGTAAGATCTTGTAACGATTCATCCTAACCAGTTTATAGGAAACATCCTAACCACTATATAGGAAACTAGGAGAAATATTAAAATAATTTACATTATTTTTACCGTTTTCATAAACTGTAGTTTATAAAACAAAGTAGTCTTGTCAAACTGACATTATTAGGCTATATATTCATTTCCTTGTGTGATATTGCTTGTTTCTTTAGACATCCAAAAAAACAAACACACAAGGTCTTCAGAGGACTTACCCCATGGACATTTTCCTCCTATATTTTTTGAGAGACAACCCTAAAGCATCCAAAGTCTTACAGAAACAACTTTCTGTAATCGGCTGCACGGTTGAGTTCAATCTAAATGAAGAAGAGTCAGTGATCAGAGGGGATATTGAGAGGGGCTCTGGGGGCGCCTTTTTTGGTGCTGCAGAGAAATGGGAGATGCAAGTGGATCAGATCTTCATCGGTTTCACTGAGAGCTACATCTGTTATCATGTGGTTGAGCCAAAAGAAGTTAAAATCCTACTGCAGGACCTCTCCTTAATGAATGATGATATCAAAGTGTACACAGAAAGCGGTTTTGCTGTGGTTGTGGGAGAAAATGAGGCTGTAAAGAAGCAGATTGCAATCCTAGAAAAGAGTCTGCCAAGCCAGAAAGAAATACCAATTGTGGAGAAACAGTTCAAATTGGTAGAAGAAGAGTTTAGTCGAGAGATGAGTGCATGTTGTCCACAAGTTAAAATCCAGAGAGGGCCAACTATGATCATCTTGGAGGGATGTGACAATGAGGTGCAGTTAGGAGCAAAAAAACTTGATGAATGGCTAAAAAAGGTAAAGCAAAAGAGACTTAAGCTTAGCACACCTTTACTTGCCTTCATAAAATCCAGCGGCATCATCTCCAAGTTCCAGGCTCACTTCCAGCAGAGATTCAGGCACCCTGTTCTCCTAGAGGTGGAGTCAGACTTGATTTTGCTCAGTTTGTCCTTTGATGCACTGGATGAAGCTGAGGCAGCACTACAGAGAGACTTAAGTATGGCCAATGTGAAATTACAGGGAGCTGAAGCTGTACCTCCAGATCTTGACAGAGTGAGAGCCATTCTGATCAAAGCCAAGAACGAGGCAAACTGCCGAGAGCTTAAAGTGGAAGTCAAGTTTATCCCAGGACTTAGTGGAATTGAAGTCACTGAGATACAGTTATTGGGATATAGTGAAGAAGTCAACCAGCTCAAAGAGGTTCTGAGTGACTATCTGATGAACCAAGTTAGAACTCATGAAGTGCTAAACCTACCCTTTTCTGAACTGGTTGATTGCTTTGATAAATTCTTAAATCTTGTGGGTATGAAGCAGACTAAGGTGACATTTAAAGCCTTGCATTTCCCATACCCATGTGTGGATTTATCTGGCCCCCGCTCTGTGGTCCAGAAAGTTCGGGCAGACTTAAGCGCCACTCTAGCCAGTCTTACCTCAGAACAATTGATTTTAGATGGACCTGGGGCACAGCGGTACTTCCAAGCAGAGGGGAAAGTTAGCAAGGAGCTGGTAGAGCAGTCCTGTCAGGTCATTATCAGTGT
>JAQLOL010033173.1:7395-17762 GCA_029783665.1 Naso thynnoides
TGGCAATCCCCCCCCCCCCCCCCCGGTATCTCCAAAATAATAACGCAACTTCTCTGAACCAGGTAGAAAATGACACATTTCCTGCCTGCAACAACATAGTTGTTGCCCGCCAACACCCTCCTTACCTGATTTGGTTCCCTGACTTCTTTCTGTTCCCCAAAAATGAAGTTTGGTCCCTTGGTTGTACCTGTGTCCCGAGTTTCAAGCACTGTTGCGATGTCATGCACTACTGCAGAGGGTGTTGGACTGCTAAATTCCGCTGCAGGGCGTAAAAATGTTCAGGTTGGCCCATACATTTTTTGTTTGGAATCTTAGTTGTAAATGTTGCATAAATGCACAGCTTAAAATGTGATGTTTCTTAACAGTGAGTACAATTTCTCATCTTCAGATAGGTGCATAACCAATACCGGAAACTTTTTTCACATTCAAATGTTTTTATAATCTCATTTTAATGAACCACAAAGCCCACCAAGAAAAATGTTACCAAGTCAAATACAAGCACAAACTTTCACAAGTTACATAAGACCTTCAAGTGCTGGTTTACTGCATCAGTTGTTACTTCAAAGAGAAAAACAAAGACAGTGACAGAGAGAGAGGATGGGGTTTCTTCCTCCTCATTCAACTGTCAAGTTCCCTTTTTCTTAAAAAAGCTGAGCTAGCTTTTGGTGTCAGCATTTTTTCAAGTGTGCATAAATGTATATGTGTGTGAGAATTTCGAATGTGCCTCAGACAATAAGAGGTTTCGATTTAAAACAACAGAGAGAGAGAAACAGAAAAAAGAAACAATCAAAGACTGAAATATGTTGAGAGGCATAACTTTTTTCTTTATTTGTATTTTTTCTTTCTCTTAGACTTCATATTAAACGGAATTCTTTACAAATCTAAACCAACAGAAGTTTGAAAGAATTTTAAAAGAGAATGCCAGACATTAGTTAATCAAGGTTTTTTCTCATAACACTGAAATGTAAGTAACACCAAAATATTATCCTTTTATTCTATTCCATCCAGCTTTCATCTATCACACCAGAAATCAGCAAGTAGAAGTTATTCCAGACTATTCACAGGGGTAATTGTTGAACACTGTTGCTGGTGATAGCTAGCACGCTAGTCAGCTGGGAGCATGCTTTAGTGAATCAGTGAGTCAGTCACACTTGTGCCAAATACTCCCCCTGGCATTTTTTTTCCCAGGATTGTAGCCAAAATCATTTTATTCAACTCAGAGTTTAAGTGAAGAGGGATAAAACAGCCCTCCAAAGCTAACCAGCCTGCTAACTGACTGTTCCTCCAAATAATGTGGTGTAGATAATCAGACTGCCTGTGTTTTTTCATCCTGGCAATTTCATTTTTTTCCCCAGGTCTCTTCATTTACTTGAATGAATACTGTAATAAAGCTGATGTAAATAATGGACAAGGCTATGAAAGGACCCCGGTTGAAATACAAAGGAGTTTCCCTTTTTCAGCATGTTCATCATATAGAACCTGCCTATATTATCATCTTTATTCACAGCTCTTAGATGACCCTCTGTCAAACTTAGCTAAATATTTGTTCTGGATCTGGGTTTCTATAACAATAAATGTTAGAACTTATAAGTGTTTCTGTCTGAGGCCAGAAAGCTAAAGATTAATGGTAGCCTTGTGACCGATTTCCTTAAGACTGAAACACTAATAGCTAGATTCAGAGAATTCCGCATTTGGAGCATTTCACAAGTGTTCTTGCTGTGTGTTCTTGATTCGTTAGAACAGGGATATATTGAAGGCTTTGGAGAAATTGAATTTTAACTTTATGTTGCCATGGCCTAAATTAGTTAGCTGTAGGCTCTAACTTTGGTCCTATTTTTAAGCCCATTTTTTCTTATTTTGGCAAATTGGAACCATTATAAATACGCTGAATTAGTTATTAGCACTTCAGTAGAAGAGTACGAATCTTGATGTAAATTTTGGCAATCAGCGTTATAGCAGCAGCTCCAGCTTCTGACTATGTTAATTTGCACAACGAGTAGTATCTTTCCCTCAAATCTACACCTCTCCTACCTTGAAAAGGTTTCTGCCTCAGAGCAACAAAAACTACTGACCTGTGATAAATAAACTGTAAAATATAATTTTATTCTTTTGACTGGAGCAACTGGGGCTATATTGCAGACATTTACATCAAATAAATGTTATTAGCAATAACAGTAAAATGTTCACCTTTTATATTTTACCTTTCTTATTTATCTTAGCTTCTGTCTCTTTAATTCTCTCTGTCTGACACACACAGCAGTGCTCCAACTAGGCTTCATGCTGTCAGGGGTGTGCTTGCCGAGGTCACAAAGTCATGTGTGTTTCTCAAGTTTCTCAGCCACGTCTTTGTGCACACACACACTCACACGCATTACCATAGTGAGAGTCCTGAACTTGCATGTATAACCACTGCAACATTAAACTGTACATATTTCAGGGGTTCAGTTCCCAGTGTAGCTTCACGGCAAATGCTAAGCAATGCCGATGTTAGTGCTCCCACTGTGTTCCTGTAATGCAACCATTAATTTTAGTATAGATTCTAGAAGTTTTATACTCTGCTGTTACAAAAATATTCAGTAAAGACCAGTACAATACAGTACAATGAAATAAAATGATCAGTTTCACAAATTACATTGATTCAAACAGTTGGTATCTTTATAGTTTGCTAATGGCTACACATAGTGTCATCACAACCTCTATTGTGACAATACTGATGATGATACTATCATTTGAGGAAGATGTCAGATGTATAAAGTTCTTGAATTAAAAACCAAACACTAGGATTCACATCTTGTGTCCTGTTGTAAATCATTTTTAATTTTACAAAACTGAACCACAGTGTTTCTTTTTAAGATTCAGTGCATAATATTTATGGAATTCTTTTGGTAGAGCATGGCTGAAATGAAATTAATGGTTATCAGCATGTTTTCCTAAGTATAGCCCTGTGGAAAAAGTATCGTTTTGTTTTTGTTACCTTAAAATGAGCTCTTTTTTATCTATAGATGAAGCTGGAGGCTACGGCACAAAAGTAGAATTAAGAAATCTAGGATTACTGAAAAAGCAAGGCTTAACCTATTCTAATATATGCATCCTGATTAAGTGCGTTGCTGTTTGCCAAGCCAGGATATAAATATAACGACCATGTCAAGCCAGGTCTAAGTAATTCAGATGAGCATGCGTCCAAGACTTTCTTCAGTAGACAGTGAGGTAGATCACATAGGAAAAGAGCTGTGCCACGTACTTCTCATCAGGTGAGCAACAGCTTTTAATGGATCCTACAAGGAAGTGTAAAGTATTCCATGTAACAAAAACAGGGAAATGCAGAAATATGCTAAACAGATTTAAACGAATGAAGAGTGCAGTTGGAAGTTTTGTCTGATTGATTTGAGTGCCATTGCTAGATATTTACCCAACTTTGAGAATGTTGATGTAAAAGCAATTTTTAAAATTTTTTTGGCTTGAGGTCAATTTTTCCGGACATTCACACTGTGAACAAACACATCAATCAATAATGATGGTTGTGCTGAGCAGATATCACGTCTGTATCCCACAACAATAACATTAACAACAATAACTCATAAACTCATTATCTGTGTCTCTTAGCACCAAGTGTTTTTGACAAACAACACTCAAATTATAAAGACAACAATCTTAGACAACATATGGCAGAGTATTGCCAATCAGTTGGGCTCTGTAAATGGTGAGTAATGTTGACTTATGTAGTTTACTTTTAGATGAAATAACATCAGCTAACATATGTTAGTCAGCCCACTGTTAATGTCTGTGACATGTGGTGTCGTAATTCTACTCAGTATTTTGTGTTAGATGGCTTCATTACAACCCCAATGTGTAAAGGCCTTTAATCTCCTCTCAAAAATGTGTTTTTTCTTGGGGAAGTCAGTAACATAATTCCTAAAGTTCCCTTCAATATACAAGTACAAATGTATGAAAATATTATTAATCTCAATAGTTCACAATAACATAGTTACAATGTATACAGCAAAACAGCAAAAACAACAGCAGCAACAACAAGGCATTCTTCTAAGTGAACCATTTTCCTCGTCTTGTGGGTTCTGTTATGTTCTGTCCCTGCAAAGATTCAGCAAATCTGTTTAAATACTCAGACAGACATAAGATACTTAGCCCAAATACACACAGTGTTTAGCCTCTTTCTCACACCAGTGTGACTTTTAGTACTAGTGTTTCTCCAAACTCAATCATATTTTTTTCTTTAACCTGGGGCGAATCATCCCCCCTCAGACACACAACATGCTTCTTGACGATGATAAACATGTTGGAAGTGATTTTTCCATCTGCCTTTCATTCCCTTCACCATCTGCCATCGCCAGCAACTCTGAAAGCCTTGGCTCTGTTTGTGTTAGAAGAATAGCGCCCTCCTCCCTGTTCTTCTTGGTGCTGCTGATAAATCCTTTTTTCCATCCTGCAGATTCATGCAAAATCTGACACAGTTGCACCAGGACTCCTCACTGAGTGACCCCCTGCTGACAACCCCTGACACTCAAGCCCCATTTTTCCCACCCTCTGTGTAATGCATATACATCCTGTTTGCTGTGTGTCAGTTAGTTTATGGTCATTTATTTTAAGAAATTGAATTGAATTTACTAAAAAAGAAAGATGCAGCCCTCACGTTAGCAATAAGTGTCACATATTCAAGACATTAGAGCAACAAGGAGGTAAATGACTAAAATATATATTTCAGTTGTAACAACAACACGTATAAAATGTAATGTATCAAGTTGCCAATATCAAAAATAAATAAATCACCACTGAATAAATAAATAAATAAATGAATATGGTATATTTGCCACTTTTTAAAATGGAATTTCCTATTTAATTTTCTGATTATTTATTAATTTGTGAAAATGAAAATAATACTTACCTGAATAAATAAATTCACAAATAAACAAATTAATAAATAAAGCAGAAGATTAAATGGGAAATTCAATAAATAGTGGAATTTTTTGGACATATTTATTTATTTATTTATTGAGTAATTTTTTATGATTTGTTTATTTATTTTTTGATTTTGGCAGTTTTAGTCCTTCATCACCTCCAACCCAAAACCTCTTCCAACCTGCAACTTTGAACGCTCTATCTGGTTCGTTCCTCTAAAACGTCTTCTGTTGAGTCAAGCTTCAAACCAAATGGTGGCTGCAGCCTTGGGTGGCACACATCATAAAATGCAAAGTATTTTCTTTGGTGTTTTGGTGAATGCACACAAAACTTGCTTGAAAAGAAATATATGAACATTTCACGAATCTGTTTGACATTATGTCCTTCAGTTTTCTTTTATATCCTGGCAGAATTATTTGTGTTTTTGTTAATCTTTGTGCAGATGAGAATTTGACTTCTGGAATGCCTATGTTTCTACTTACTCTGCAATGTGAACTTTTTAGTCTCAAAATACTGATTTGAGGCCAACAAATCAAGCTGTTTGTCTCTCTCTGTCAATCAGCCAAGTATAGTGATGCAGGAGTGTTGTGGACTCGCGGGGATGCTGAGGGATGAGATTAAATATAGTCTGTAAAAACTGCCTTTTATGTGATGTTTTGGCTTCCCCCAGTAGGGATACCCGTTTGTATGTATTTGATTGACAGTGTGGGAGCTACAGATTTCAAGTCAGTATTTCGGTATAAAAATGGTCCATTAATATTTGATGGGTAAAGAAAAGAGACTTGCTTCTCGTTTTTAGTCTTTGTGAAGAGATATTTTGAGATTAGAGAGAAGTGGGAAAGCAGGAAAATGTGTTTTTAAAGAAAAGAAACAGGAAACAGAAATTATAGAGCTTGTGAAACAGTATGAAAGGTATTTATATCAACTTTAGACATGGAAATCATATTATAAAAAGGGACACAGGAGAAGGCAAAGACAGTCATAGCAAAGAGCCAATGGTGCTGATTATTCAGTTAAAGAGTGGCGCCATCTACAGTCTAAGAGCCTAAACAGCACTGTTTGACAGATAAACAGTTATCAAAAGTTTTTGTAATTCATAGTGACTTATTAATACAGCTGACAAATTAAAGTTAAAAGCTATTTCAAGTTTCTCAGTAATCAAAACACCTTTAATGCTTCCTAACGTTGCTCCTCAAGTTTTTTCAAATTTTATTACGTGTGCCTTTGTGAAGAATTTGCAGTTAAGCACAATATTAACCAAAGTGGGGCCCATACAAACTCGGACTGGTAATCTGTAAAATCTGGCAAATGCCAGATGGGCTGGTCCACCTTGTGGGCCAGATAACCTTTGCAATGTGAAAAAAATGTATAAATGCTGGCTGTTGTGTCTCATTGCAGCCCGTCTATTTAAAAGTCCTCTGTTGTGACCAGCCCACCAATGGGCAAGTGGCCTCCACAATGTAATAAAAAATATAGGCAATTAACTAAAGTAAAAACAGCTAGTTGTGGACGGCCTTCTTGTCAAGGCTATCTATCGTTGCAGCCCGTCGCCTATATTTAAAAAATCTCTGTGCGGCCCACTTGATAATTGAACACCCCATCTAAAAATGCAGTTAAATTCCACCAATCCATGAATCAATCCCTTTTCCATTGATAGCATAGGAGGTGCGTATAACATGGTGCCCCGAAAAAGTTTCTCATTCCAATAAGACACATCTCTAAATTGTGCAGGGAATCACAGATCTTTCTACAAAAGTATGTTTGTCTCTACTTTGTAATAGCAAAACACATTTGTGTTGTGGGGATGTCCTTGCTCGTAGTCCCTCTACTCTATCAAGCAAATCCCATAGCGCCATCCTGTGTTGAAAGAGGTTAAACAGGAATAGTTGTGTAATAGTTATGTGTATTAATGCTCATCTCATCTTATTGTGCACTTTTGTGATCTATGTGTGATTGTGTGATTTAAGTTCTGTTTGGAAAGACATTATAGAAATGAATGAAGCAAAAATGGATAAAAGGCTATTTAAAAAAAACATAAACATAAAACATAAAAATAAAGGTAAAAGCAAATTAATTATGGTTATTCAGATATTTTATTACTGTAAGTGTACATTATATGAGTGACAAATAAATCCTCTTAAATCCTTAAACAAAACATTCCACCTTATACGATACATTTGAGCGACACTGTGTATAAATGATCTTTTTTTCTTACTGGTAAACTTGGCAAGGAATCAACATAAAAAGGAAGCAAAGCATCCTTTTTGTTTTTGTTTCAAGTTGTAAAACTTGGAGAAAAAAATTATATAAAACAAGGAAAAATAATGGCCAGTGTTTAATCTTCACACAGCTCATCAGCTCATCAGTTCATCAGTTAACTTTTACTGCAGGGTGACAGCATAAAGAACTAAGGAGGCTGAGCAGACCAGCTAGTCTCACCCGCGAGCTGCGTCTCCTTACAAATCCAAAAACTTCATGACGGATACACAAACAAGCATTATTTGGCTACATGGTAACATTCTCACCTAAAAAATATATAAAGCTTACTGAAGTGATACATGAACAGTTCTATGACAATACTAAAAAACAGCTTTTTGCCTGCTAGCAGTCAATGAATTGCAGTGTGTGCAGCTCCACCTTGGGACCCTTTTTGGACAGCTTGGTACTCCAACAAAAGGGTGACCAAAATAGGTATGGTACTGTAGGGTATGGTTAATTGGTACCCTTTGGTACCCTTTTGACCATAGAAATACAATTATTTGCAAACTGTACTGTACTAACCCAACTGTTTGGGCTGAAGGGCGAGAATTGATATACAAGACATAATTTTACAGGGGACTGTAATGCTAATTGAAGAAAATAAAAGAAATTAGATATTTTACCAAAATAGCAGGCTGCAGCATAAATTTTTGTTATTTTAAACTTTTTCATGTAATGTCTTGTTTATGGTAAAATCAGATGTGAAAATGAAAAAAAACAACAACTTGTTTTCCTGCTCTGGCTGCAGCAAATTGCCATTACAAATCTAATCCAATAAAAACAAAAGAAAAACAAAAAAAGCCTTGATTCAGTTTAGGTTTGTGCAGGACCTAAAAAGGGAAAGACACAACATGCAGTGGTTGCATGAACTCCAATCCAGCATTTTTCTCATGGATTTGGACTAAAGGCGTGTAGGCCCACATAGGTGTGGATTTGTGTTTGCTATGCAGAGAGAAAGAACAGGGGAGATACATCCATGTCTACATTAATTACATTTCTGATTAAACTAAAATCCCCCCATGGGCAATGACACATCTCACTATCTCATCTTCCTAATGCAGCAACTTGTATAGAAACTGGTTTTGTGTCTTTTAAGGACTCAATTGTGCTCATGAGATTACTGCACACTGGCACCATCTAGTGGCTGAATGGAGCACTGGCAACAATGTACTGTAAAACACAGGGTGCTGGAATGTTTAACTCACACACAGTTTGAACACACACAGCACACTTTAAAAGGAACTCAAAAATGACAAGCCCCCATAAGAACTAAAAAGAAAGTAGGCTAACCCAAAGCACAACCAAAACCAATCAGGGTGAAAGCCATGGAAGAGAGAACAGATACTGCTCCAAAAGGGTTTCTAGAAAGCACTGGCCCACAGGATCCAAGTGTGGACAGTTTGCTGATGACCCTCTGCGACACCCATCAGGCAATTCAAGAGGAGGCTTGCTCAGAGGTCCATCACAAGTCTACACAGACTGAAGTATCCTTTGACAGAAACATTCATTTTTATTTGCAGGACTTGGGAGCACTTTGTCTAGTGCTGCCTTTATGGGTTATTTATTTGTTTATTTATTGATGGTGTAAAAGTGTGTCTTTGGTGACTCTAATTAAAAGAAAAAAACAACTTCTTGCTGCTTTTGAAACAAAGTCTGGTAGCTTTGGAACAACATAACTTTGCAGTTTCTTGTTGGAAAGGGCTGTCTCGTAGAAAGGTAAAGCAGTGAACATATTGTCAATATAGTTTATGGATAAGAATCACTACAAATATTTTTCAAAAGCTGAACTATTCCTTTCAACTGCATGAACTGTGATTTTATATGTCTGTGGCCTGAAGTGAAAGGAAATAAGTTATGCAGCTCTCGTTACACACAAGCATCCTGCAGAATATTTGAGGTATAATAGTTTTTTGGTATTTCAGTTTCAGGTAATTGAAAATTGCAAGTAAGTGCTGTCTGAGAAAATGGACATTGGCCTCTGTGCAGTCATCCACTCTACCTCAGTCTCAGTGGATTTTAACCTGAGGAGATCCATGAGGACATAGACTGGGGAAGGGTGCTTCTCTCACAACAAAGTGGAGAAGTGGAAAGCTGATTTCAAAAGTGATGGAGTGATCCTGGAAAACTGGCCCCTGACCTGGAAGGTTGGTCTGTGTTATCACACATGGGACCATTGACAAGGTCCTTGACATGATTTTGGCAAATCAGCATATACTATAACAGTACACTGCCACATAGTTAAGTTTTTTGTGCGTGTCCATGCCGCTACTCACAATGAACTCCACATGTAAGCTAGGTCCTAAAACTACTTTGGCTTAATGGGAGGCAGATTCATAACAACATGTCAAAGGGCAATCTTGTCACTTCTTAGTGGCTCTCGAGAATTTTCTCAGGCAATTTGTAACCATAGATGGGACTTCGGTCCATCACTTGGCACTAGAGAGGAAATAACAATCAAAGCAGTTGAAACACTTACAGTCTCCATCTCCGAAGACAGTTGAATCCATAAAGTTCTGCAGGCAAGGTTGTGAGCTCCCTTATCTGTGATGCAAAGGAAATAGTGCTCATGGACTGAAGTTTCAACACTATTACAGAGGCCTACTATACTACAAAACTATGGGAGAAAATCAACAACATTTGGTATGGGAAGCTGACAAGAAGAGTACTCCAGGACAACACTGAGGCAATGCTGCCATCCAGGACTGCTGATTTGAGCTTATCCAACACATCCTTTCCACCTGAGTTGGCACTGCCTCTTCACAAAAATGAAGGAGCTCAGTGGTCACCATAGATTATATATTGACAGCGTTGATGACATTGCTGATGTGGACCATTTTTTGCAGGTCCGTGGCATGGGCATGCTTGGGTTTGATGGGTATGTAAATACAGGATGGGACTTTTTTTTTTTTAAATAAATTCTAGGTTTAAAAAAAAAATCACTCTGAATGGCTTTTGGTTACATTATTTCTGTTGGCTCCAAAATTAATGTCTAATTGCTGTTTTTAGATATAACACTTTTTCCTTTACCATGTAAAACTGAAGCTAAAGAAAGCCATTTTTAGTCCAAAACAAGGGAGGATGTGGTCAATTAACAGGGATCGATGGCCATAGAAAAGGAATGATGCGAAGCCTGCAGAGCTAGTTCAGGCAGACAACTCAAAGCTGCGCAAATCCTGATCAGCTGATCAGTCACA